>JAPDSC010000127.1:181992-211651 GCA_026290005.1 Latrodectus geometricus
TCTCTTTTATTGATAGAGTGTCCTCAAAAATTTGGTTGGTTGGTTGGTTGGTTGGTCGGTCGGTCGGTCGGTCGGTCGGTCGGTCGGTTGGTTGGTTGGTTGGTTGGTTGGTTTTTATTATGTATAGAAGTATTTAAAATATAACAGGAATTGAAATACTATCTTGACGATAGAATGAATGAAATCATTCCAGGCTTCTAAGTAAAGTTTGTACAACCATATGTTTTTTTAATTTATGTTCAAACAATTATTCTATATTAATTTCCAAAGAGTTGGCAGCTTCATTTTGAGCATCACTTTTGTTGATTTTTTGAGAAATTGTTTCATATAGTTAAAAGTTCTACTACAAAATTCTATTAAAAAATAAATTGTTAAAATGAAATATTAAAAATTCTAACATATTTCTAATTAAAGAAAATCAATGAGATAAAACTCGAATAAAAAACAAATATTTTTAATTAAGACCTCTTTGTCTGTAAAATTTTTTGAGAAATTGTTTCATATAGCTAAAAGTTCTACTACAAAATTCTATTAAAAAATAAATTGTTAAAATGAAATATTAAAAAATCTAACATATTTCTAATTAAAGAAAATCAATGAGATAAAACTCGAAGAAAAAACAAATATTTTTAATTAAGAGTTATTTGTCTGTAAAATACAATAATAGTTTTGTTTTATATTTAAGTTATCTTTCACTTTCAGAAAAAGCAATGAATTGTTCTCTGAATATAATATTAAAAATTCTTCGTCACTTATACATCATCAATGAAAGAAAAATTATAAATTTTGCATTATAACAAAGGACTTTACTGTGAAATCATGACACTATTATTGTACTGCAATTTTACAAAATTAAAGCACAAATATTGAAAATTCGTTTTTTGTTGTTGCTCTTACCTAGTTTTTATATTACCTTGAAAGTTAAAAATGCATGTCAAAATCAAAAAGTAAAAATATGTAAATCCAGTTATTATTTTTCCTCAAATATTCGAAAGTAAATATTTCTCATCATACATAGATATTCTTTCACAAGCTCATATATGTATTTTTTCAAATCATAAAATTTTTTTGCTTTGAAAAAATATTTTATTTATTATTAATCAATTAAAAAAATGAGGTACTTTTGGGATTATACACTTCAAAGGAAATTTGTGCGTGTGAGTTCGTGTACGTAATGTTATCAAATTTTATGCATTACAAAAATATCTTTAATTGATATTTTACTATATCTCTAATTGAAAAATTATTAAGTTATTAAATCATCAACTCATTAGCTCAATCATTAAAATTTATAATAAAAACGTCGTAATATTTTAAAGTTAACTTTCCCCACATTTTGAGCTATTTTACTGTAAAATGTGATCAAGAAGTATATTTATATGCTTAAAACGTATTAAGATAATTCATTTTTCTAAGTAATCAGTTATTATTATGATATTATATTTTATATCCTAAATGCTATTTATTATATGTTTATCACAACATTTTACAGAATATTACATACATTCACTCAAAGATAGTATATTCTCTAAGTTTTAATTTACTTCATACAGACAAAATTTTAATTGAAATGCAATTTCATTCATATGCATTTATTTTATGGAAATTCAATCTGCGGAAAGAATTTTATTAAATTCTTCTAAATTTATAAATTTGAATGATCAAAAACCATTTGTAAAAGAATGAATTCATTTTAATAAAATATAATTTTAATTTATAAGTACTAATACATAATATTCTATGTTGCCTCTTATACGAGGGTTACTCTGAAATTTTTAAGATACCCGCAGACGAGAATTTACAAAATAAAAATAATGGTTTAATTTTAAAATACAAAGTATTTTAACACAAAAGACAATTTTTTACTGACTTACTTCAACTTGTTTAGCGTAGAATAAATTTTAAACAGAAGAGATATTGGAGTTGACGCGAGAACATTTTCGCGCTATGGTTTTCTACGATTTTAAAGCAGGAATAAATCAAGAAGAATGCATTCAATGGTTGCAATTAGCATTTGGTGATGAATTTCCAGCTCGTGCTACTGTATTCAGATGGTTTAGAGAATTTAGAAAAGGTCGCAATTTTCTCCAGGATGAAGAACACACAGGAAGGTCCCCGTCGGCAGTTATCCCGGATAATATGTCTGCCATACGAAAAATATTAATGGATGATAATCGCTGTACCTATCAAATGATACAGAAGGAACTTAACCTTGGATCCGCAGCCATACACAAAATCATTCATGAAAAATTACACATGAAAAAATTAGTTTGCCATTTGGGTTCCCCATAATCTAACTGAGCACCAAAAAGAGGAGCGTGTCAGAATCAATGAAAAAACTCTTAAATTGCTAAATGATGGTGGCCACCACATCATTTCTAAAATTGTAACAGGTGATGAAACGTACATACCGTTTTTTGATGTTCCAACACGTCAAGAAAGCAAAGTATGGGTCACTGAAGATGATCCCACGCCGACAATGGTGAAAAAACAACGCGCACTGAAAAAAGTGATGTATGCCGTTTCCTTCAGAAGTACGGGATTGGTCAAAGCCATCAAGCTGGAAGGACAGAAGACAGTAACAGCAAACTGGTATACCACTAAATGTCTTCCAGAAACTCCACAAGAACTGAATGTTGGGGGACTAATGCTTCACCATAACAATGCATCTTCACATACAGCCGGATTAACAGTTGAGTTTCTTAAACAAAAACAAATTATAGTGATTGAACGTCCACCGTATTCACCTGATCTAGCTATGTGCTACTTTTGATTATTCTTTAATCTAAAAAAAAACTTACGTAAACGTCGTTTTTATTCAGAAAAAGAGATTGATGTGGCTTTAAATGCGTCTATTTTCATCTATTCCAAGAAATAAATGGCTTGAGGCATTTAATCTGTGGAAAATTCGTCTACAAAAGTGCATTGATGCTGGAGGAGACTACTTTGAACATACCTAAAATTTAGTAAGTGTAACTTTAAAATCCTAGTTGTATCTCAAAAATTTCAGAGTGACCCTCGTATGTTCCCTACAGTAAAAGTAAATAATGAATACATTTATTATATCTATTCGAATGAATTAATTCAATCAGTTTGCAATTTTTGGAAGTAAAAATTCTGATTTTATTGTTCAGTACTCCAATTCCTATTTTAAAAATATATTCGAATAGTCATAATTTTAAGAGTTATGAGCAAATATAACATCTTACAGAGCAAATTTTATATTACATTTATGTATCAAATTGTGTTTTCTTTCTAAAATGTATTAGAATAAAAATAAATGCATATTTGTATATACATTTTTATAAATAAAAAATATTATTTCAAAATAAAATATTACATTTTGCCTTAAAATTTTTTTTAAAATTAATTACGAAAAATTATTTAATAAAATAATTCTGAAATCCCGATAAAAATAATTCCGTTGCATAAGCATAAAAAAGGCTATGTTAATTTTTAAACATGATTAAAAGATTGTGCTGAATAATTGCAGCCAACTTTTTATACCGTAAATCTTTTAAAATTTTATAAATCAGATTGATCTTACATCTTTGAATTATATTCTACACTTAAGTTTCATAATAACTCCCAAATTGAAAATTTTAACCATTATTAAAAAATATAATGATATTAATTAAATAAGTAGAAAAGTAGGTGATTATACATTCAATAAGTGATTCTGATGGTGTTCTAAGATCGGAAAATTATTATTTTAGGAAAGCTATGATATGGAAATATAAGAAATATTTAGTGTTGCAGGCACTATTTTTGATGAATAACTAGAACGCAAAATATACAATATTAGAAACAATTCTAAATATCATTTTATTTTTCTGACAATAGAACGCCGATTATAAATGTTCTGTTAACGTCGTACAGAACCTTGAATTCTTTCTGCTTTAAAATACTTGTTTTAGATTAAAAATGGAATAAATTTATAGAAAAATAAAATAACTCAAAACGTCTACTGATATTCGTACATATTTATAGCAATTTATCTCATCAACACATATAATCTGGTTTAGTGTAGTTAAAAACAATCAAACAGGTATGAATAAATGATTAAATAAAAATGATTTCTCATAAAAATAATAAATTAAAGTGATTCTTAATTATTAGATGTGTAGATAAATTTATTAATTAGGAAAAATTGCATTTCATTTTTTATAATAATTTTAATTTATATTATCGCAGATTTTTCATTACATACGCAGTGCATCTTGCGCTGAGTCACACAAAATGAAAATATAGGAATTTTTAAAGTTAGAAAAAAATGCATCTGTAAATAATAATTTTTCAGGATTCTGCAAATATATTTCGTTCTTAAAATATGTATTTTTAAGTTTATAATACAAATATCTATTAGACATAGATATTGATATAGACATTGATACTGAAAAATATCTTATTATCTCTTAGAAATTTGTATCTTCTAGTGCAGTTTCATTTCAAAGAAACTTGAGGCTCCATTATTTAGTTTGCCACTGATTAATAAATTCTAGCACGTCTGCCTCAGATTCTAATTGTATTTGAACTACTTCTCCTGGTTCTAATATTACACAATGTTTTCTTCTAATCCATGTCACTGGATTCTATGGAATACTTCCTGTTTCATTCTTTCAAAAGGAAGCTTTATAAAGAGTAAACAGACTTTTTTCTAAAAAAAAAGGTCAACTATGTGTTAATTACATTTTAACCTTCCTTTTTATAAAGTGCTATAATCCTTTACTGGTTTGAATAGTTCTAAGCCAACTTAACTATTTTAAGTTTTTATTCGTTATTGCAAACCTATGCAATATTTTTGCTTGACAATTCAAAAGAGGAATAATTCTTTTTAATACTTTTTGTTCAATTAAAAATAATTATTATTATTGTTTGCTCTAAAAAGGAATTAAAATGCATCGAATTCTAAGCATTTGTTTTAAAGTTCTCAATTACTTGTATTTTGATATTTATTCAATTAAACTTAATTATATTTCAATTTCTTGAGGAAGTTATTAATCTAACTGATTTAATTAAGATTATTCATTAACATTTACATGCCCACAGAATATTCTAAAACCTTTCTTAATCTTCTATGTTTTATTTCGTAATTTTATCAGTTATTTAACATTCATTACTGAGCCGTTCAGAACTCAATTTATTTAAATCCAGTTTTTAATATTTTCTGATATTTATATATTTTAATGTAGCATTCTTCTTAGTTAATAAAAAATGTTTTGCTTTTACTTGGTCAAATTTCCTCTTCTTACTGATTCTGAATTCCATATTAACTTTAGAATGAATGAAAAAAACATGAATTTTCACAGTTTTTGTTATCCGGAACTCACCGCATTAACATTTAATGATCTACTCAATCAAAAATTCCACTATTAAATTTTTTATTAAAAAGCATTTACATTACCAATCATTTTTATTACCAAGCACATTAACATTGCTATGAAATTTTATTTACTAAATTGAATATTAAAGTTTTATTCGTTATGATAAATTCAGTCACTGAGTTTAAGATTTAAATAATACTTTCAAATTTCATTTTGAAATTTTTAATTTATAAATTTAGCAAATTTCAATCTCAGTAATTTAAACAATGAATGTATTTTATGTCTTAATTTTTTTCAGACTGTCAAAACAATAGCAGTTGATTAAAATAAAAAGTATTTTGCTGTCCAAAATATTGTGTATTTATGAATTTCGTTATTTATAATTAGAACATCTACTAAGCTTATATTTCCAGAAGACCATTAAATTAGTTTTATTCCCTTATTATTAATAGTTCCATCGTTGTAACATTAATCAATATTAAAAATTTAATTAAAAAATATTACCCTTCCACTAATCAGTGAAATATTTCTTTGTATCTGTGTCTGAAATTAATTTATCAAATATCTTTCAAAGAAAATCATATTTTGTAATGGAATATGCATTGAAAATTCAAATTTAAGTTTATTGTATCATTTTGCTTGATGAGCAAAATATACTTTTCATGATAAAAAATATTTTTTTTTTTTTGCAAAAAAATTGCATATTTGAGAATGAATTGGTTATGTCTGATTAATGACTTCTAGATTATTCCAATAAAAGTTAACTAAAATAACTGCTATTTAAAATAAAAATTTTAAGTATCTTTTCGAAAACTGAAAATGAATTCTACGACCAGGAATAATTGGAACAAAAATAAATGTGCATACAATTCTCTGATAAAAACAGTACGTAACTTAATATTTATGCTATAAATATTAAATGTAGCCAATTTTTGAAACTGCGGTGCTTATCAAGCTAGTTCAACCTAGGAAGATCACCAGTAATTAAACAGTTCAATAATGTTACCCGCAGCTAATGAGAAAGTGTCAAATTTTTCAATAATGAGGGATATCGTCATCACCAATTGGGAAATATCATGGGTCGTAAGGACGTTGATCACCTTTCGATTCAAGCAGAGAAGCGTGAAATCATACAGGATATCCATTCTGGTTACATCTTCTTTCATTAAAATTGTAATATATTCGGCAATAAAACTCCTCTCATTTCGTTTTTGTCAAGAGTAACATAGTTTCAAACATTTATGTGATTAATTAATTCCTCTTCACTACAGTAGGTATTTGAGACATAGCAATATAATTTTTTTTAATGAACAAACAAATTAGCCTGTTAAAAAAGATGCTACTATCCAGAAAAACCATGGAGAACTAATTATCAATTACAGCCAAATGAACAAAAATTCAAGGCTGTGGTGAAAGTACCGTAAGTTAATATAAGAGAAGCCTAAAGATGTGTTTCTTTGAAGAAAAAATTCTTATTAAAAGTTTCCTGGGGTATTTTATTTTCATTTTACTTTGTATATTTACTAGATAAAACTGTCTTCGTGGGTCAACGGACTTAAGCTTCGAAATTACACAAACTGTTGTCATACATGATATTCAGTAACAGATGAATTACCATATTTTAGACCAAGTCCTTTTATTCCCCTTTGTTTTCGTTTCCTTCAACTATATTTTCTTCAAACATTTAAATATTTAGAAAGTTAATCTCTTCCAAATATTTTTTTCATAGGTTTTATACCATTTAGTGTATAGTTTTCTTTTATGCACTTAAATTTTTTTTTCTTAAAAGTATTGGGTTGTTCGGAAAGTCATTTCGTTTTTCCCTTTTGAATCAGTTTTTTTGCTAGTGAAAACCTACGATTTTATGAGTATAAAATCATGCTACGACCAAAAAGTTAGTAAAAGGTATTGGATTAAAATTGACAAAATACAATTCAATAAAAAATTTATTCGCTATACGTTTTCCATTATCCTATAAATGAAATAACTTTCCAAACAACCCAATGTATTTTGCTCTTTGACAGTATAAATAAATTACTAAGATAATATTTTCTTTACTTACTGGATTTTGTGAATAAACAAAAAACAAAAGATTGGCTTATTGCTATTGTAGACAGGCAAAAAGCGATTTGATTAAAATAAAGCCCTCATCAGATACTGGAATGTAAGGCTTTTATCAAATTTATATTGAAATTTAATGATAACTATTTTAGTAAAATATTTATGCCTTATGATGCCTGAGATACAAAAAATCTGTGGTGCAAAATTTTTGTTTAAATATTTTTAATTTGCTGTAGACATAAGGAATTAAATCTTGTTCCATTTCAAAAAAATCAACGAAAACTTATTACTACATTTTATGAGTTAAAATAGTTTATACATCTTTGATACTCCCTTGAAACTGCTTCTTTAAATCTTAAATTATATTTTCAGATGTCTAGTGAAGCGCTGTAATACTTCACATTATCTAGTTCTAAGATATGTCGCAGAATACTACTTTCATTTATTTTAAAAATAAATGAGCACAAAATATTCTTTTCCTTATAGCACACTTATTGAATTGATAATTAGATAGTTTATAATTAACACTAAATTTATAAAATGCATCATTTTGACATATTTTACGTATTTTTTTTAAGAAATTACAAACACTGATAGCATTTAAATATAGCTTATGCGGACTTCTATCTGTTAAACGAGATTATATATTAAAATCCATTTTCTTCCAAAATTTTGAAATTGAAAGTTTCTATGTGGTATATCTATCTTTAATGAAATGCTTCAACTTGATGTGGTCATAATGTAAATAAAATGTTTACCAAATTTGTTTTTTACCTCTTAAAAATTACAATAATGAATAAATATAAATACGAGATTGTAGGCGTCGTTATCACAAATGAAATAAGTCCGATGAGCAAGAATAGATGATATGAAAAGCATTATGTGAATTCCAGTCAATGTCAACAATGAGAATAGAGCAGACAGAAATTATGTATTTGTGTAAAAGAGAGATGATAGGAACGAGTGTAGGATATTGAAGTAAAAACTATATAATAAGAACTTTCTATAAATATTTATTTCATATTTTCATTTTTAACTTGTAGCATTTAATTATATTTCTTTTTAAACACTTTTTTTTTCTTAAATATATTTGTCTATTAATTAAATTGACCCTTGTTCGTAAAGATAGGTATATAAGAAATGTCCCGTAAATCTAGCATTAAGGCGCACAATGCGCAGATTACAAGTGAAGTAACTGATAAAATGAAATCGAAAAATTTAATAAAAAATGAAACAGAATAAATATTCCTGACTGCATTCGTAAATTTGGTACAATATTCAACTCTTAGAATCCATAAAGATATAGATTCAAATCTCACTATAACAATATGCATGCAGATTAGAACTTCCTTTCTTAAAGTGATTTTTAAAGTGTGGCTATATTTCTCCAAAATGTCATACCAGTCAACTCCAAAAGTTTGGAATTGACATAGGAATTATTTATATAAATTTTGTATTAATACGAGGGTTACTCTAAAATTTTTGAGATACTTGCAGATGAGAATTTACAAAATAAAAATAACGGTTTAATTTTAAAATGCAAAGTATTTTAATACAGGAGACGAATTTTTATTGACTTACTTCAACTTGTTTAGGGTAGAATGAATTTTAAACAGAAGAGAAAATGGAGTTGACGCGAAAACATTTTCGCGCTATGATTTTCTAAGATTTTAAAGCAGGATTAAATCAAGAAGAATGCTTTTAACGGTTACAATAAGATTTGGTGATGAATTTCCAGCTCGTGCTAATGTATTCAGATGGTTTACAGAATTTAGAAGTAGTCGCAATTTTCTCCAGGATGAAGAACACACAGGAAGGTCCCCGTCGGCAGTTATCCCGGATAATATGTCTGCCATACGAAAAATGTTAATAGATGATAATCACTGTACCTATCAAATGATACAGAAGGAACTTAACCTTGGATCCGCAGCCATACACAAAATCATTCATGAACAATTACACATGAAAAAATTAGTTTGCCGTTGGGTTCCCCATAATCTAACTGAGCACCAAAAAGAGGAGCGTGTCAGAATCAATAAAAAAAACTCTTAAATTGCTAAAAGATGGTGGCCACCGCATCATTTCTAAAATTGTAACAGGTGATGAAACGTACATACCGTTTTTTTGATGTTCCAACACGTTAAGAAAGCAAAGTATGTGTCATTGAAGATGATCCCACGCCGACAATGGTGAAAAAACAACGCGTACTAAAAAAAGTGATGTATGCCGTTTCCTTCAGAAGTACGGGATTGGTCAAAGCCATCAAGCTGGAAGGACAGAAGACAGTAACAGCAAACTGGTATACCACTAAATGTCTTCCAGAAACTCCACAAGAACTGAATGTTGGGGTACTAATGCTTCACCATAACAATGCATCTTCACATACAGCCGGATTAACAGTTGAGTTTCTTAAACAAAAACAAATTATAGTGATCGAACGTCCACCGTATTCACCTGATCTAGCTATGTGCGACTTTTTGTTATTCTTTAATCTAAAAAAGAACTTAAATGGACGTCTTTTTCATTCAGAAGAAGAGATTGATGTGGTTATAAATGCATTTTTTTCATCTATTCCAAAAAATGAATGGCTTGAGGCATTTAATCTGTTTAAAATTCGTCTAAAAAAGTGCATTGATGCCGGAGGAGACTATTTTGAACACACATAAAATTTTGTAAGTATAACTTTAAAAACCTATTTGTATCTCAAAAATTTCAGAGTGACCCTCGTATAAGAGTTAATAAAGGAACATGGTTAATAATTAATGAGTTTCAGTATGTATACTGATGAAAATTAGGATTCTAAAACTTCTTTGCTGTAATAAAAGTATCAATAATATTTTATGTAAAGATGTCTGTTTATTGTATACTTTACATAGAATGCAATTCATACAGAGAATGAATCGCATTTTATTTTAAAAAATGTATAAGGAATAATTTAGTAGATATATATGTTTGAAAGATAATGATAAAATTACTTTAAATTTTATTTAAATATAATTCTTATTTATATACAATTTATATACTTCTCCATTTATATACAAAATTTGGAAAGTAAAAAATAATTTGTATTTATCTTTCGAAGATTTAAGCAGTTTAACTTTTATTCAAGTTTCCATCTAAGAGAATTTCATTTAAATTGTTTTCTGCCGTATTTAATTTAAGGCTTATCTTCCTTCCATACTCGAAATATAAGGATGTTCTTTTTCTTTTTAAGTTTTTTACGAGCAAATCTTTTTACGCAAAAAATTTGTTATGTTAAGATATTATTTCAGTTTACAAAAAAATTAATGACCATTTTAAAATTTTGAGAAGTGTTTCTTGTGCAGTATAAAATGTTTCTAATCGTGAATCTTGCAATATAATAATTTTTAAACTCCGTAATTTCTATTTTAAAAATTAAATATAGTAATTAAAAGTGGTTTTAGTATGATTATAAATTATTTTACATTAAAAATCTCATCTATTTGACTCACTTGTATGATTTTGTTATAAAATTTAGACAGCTATGTGAAATTATATACTTTTATTAACTAAGCTTTTTCCTTCTATATTTAATTACATACATTTAAATAAACTTATTTCCTAATTGTTAAATGCTAGAAGAATTTATTTTAACATATTTTCAAGTTATGCTGAATATTTTGCTACTCATATATAAATTGTTATTTTATTTCAGAATGGAAACATTTTTATATTGAGGCCCATTTTACTGGGTGTTATTGGTTAAAATTTTAGAAAACTAAACAATTTCAATTGAACAAAGCAGTTTTGCTTATAATTTAATCTTTGGTAAGAGAAATCATTGCGAATTTTTAAAAATGACACATCCAAGCACTTATAATTATTTTCAAGAAACTTGTAGACAAAGTTGTAGACTCATTTTTTTACTTTAAAAAAACGAAACATTTTTATTGATTTGTTTGCCTCTAAACAGTTATATTTTGCACACAAAGCTACTTGAACTGATGAAACATTGAGTAGTCTTTTCTGGACTAATATTTTTATGTTCTTCTCGCTGACTTATTATCAAAATCTTATTGAAAAGTGAAAAGTGGTTATAAGCAATCTTTTCTTCACTCTATTACTTTTCAAGCTTATTTGATTGTTTATAATAAATTTCCTTCAGCTTATATCTAAGAAAGAGGAAATACAGTTAAACACAGTAATTTGCTTGGTAATTTTGTATCATGGTCATGGGATAAGTTTCAAGTTTAAATTATGTGATATTGGTTAATGATTGCAAAAAGTTTCCAGTTGCAGAATCATGGTCAAGTGACAAAATTAACGCTGTCCTCTTCACACTAGAACTCACCAGCAGGTATCCATTGGAATCGATGGAACTTTCTCAGCACAGGGGTCTTTGACTAGATTTGATCAGTTATCAAATAAGTTGTATTCCAAATATGAAAATAATGCCTTTCCCCACCACGCTATCGTACCCTCTAAATATTTTAAGACTTGAATTTTTACATTGACAGAGATTTTACTGACATCTGATCTTAAAAAAATTATCAGCAAGGTAAAATTTATGTTTCTTCACTCTGTTTTATTCTTCAGGTTGATAAAATAAGGGTTTGTTATAAAAACTCAAAACCTAATATATATCAATCAAAACTCAAGTTGGTTATCAAATTCCAGCCAATATTGGTCAATCAAATCAGCTTTACAGATAGGTTGTCATAAAATTCTTGTAGTAACAACTAATATTCAAAATTGAAACAAATAACAATAAAAATTTCAAAAACTTCCTAAGAACTTGGTAAACTTTGGAAATCAAACAATATAAAGCTGACAGTCCTTTTTAACAAAATTGCTTGAACATAGCCTTACAATGTTTTTTAACACAGACTTAGAGCCAAAATTATAAGATCATTGTCTTTTGTGCTTTAACCATAAACAATAGAAATTTTATGTAAAAAAATTAAATAACGAAATAAAATGTATACGTAGTATTTTAAAAGAGATGTTTAAATACATTAAACATTTTATCAACACTTAAAATTTACTTTTAAAATGACTGTTACAAGCTATAAGACCACAAACTATGACCTATATTTTACAAACCCAATGTTGATTCATCATTTTTTGCACAACCTCAGATACTCGTATTTCTTTGAATTAATTAGGTTTTTGAGAAAAGAGTTAGGAATCTTGTTTTGTTTATCCATGACAGAGCTACTTTCGATCCAAGAGCAGAATCATATTGACAGTCATTTACATACGCTTGATGAATAAATTTCCCGACAAATTTTCTATAGACTACCTATTAGGTTCTATAGAATTCATGTCGCTAGCATAAAAACAACTATTCTTGCCATCTAAGATCAAATTTTGGTTGATTAAACATATAAAAAGAATGATCTTACTGAAATTTCCAAATTGATCTTGGTAAAAGTGGGTCTAAAAGTATGAAGTATATATCCATTGTTAATATTAAAATAGCTTTTTCCAGGATCTCATTACAGATCATAATTCCCATTAAATGTAAAATCTCTTCTCACTATTACAAAGCTATTATCCATCTGCCTCATGAAAAAAATCCCAAGCTACCTTTGAAAACAATCTTACAGTACAGCAGATTATTGTTGAGATAATTTTAAAAGTCCGATACTTTATTTTACAAGTCAACAATTTTATTTTGTTACAAGGTTCAAAGCTGGTGCATTGTATCTAATTCATAATTTCTTATCAATTATATTTTTTAAATTTATTTTTCAAAGATTTTCCCAGATTTTTTTTTTATATTTTTCATAAATCTATACATTTTCCAAAGATTCTCCCTTATTATTAATATTATCCAATTCACCGTTAAAGAATTATTTTGGATAATCTTATAACTAAGCAACACATACTTTTATTTATTTGTGTTTGTCTTTTTGTAAAATATAAAACTTCATGCACAGATAAGTTTAATTCTTTACTAAAAAGCTAGAAAAGTTTTTTAAATATTCTGCTATACTAAAATAATAGAATAAAAAAGTGACTGAGAATGTGAAAAACTAATTAAACATGAAGCGTAAGCAACTTTTACACAAAAAGTAGAATGTATTTTGTAATTAAATAGTAACATTACCCTGGAAGTGATAGCTTGGAATTAGACTGAAATTTCTGAATGGTTATGTGCCAGCTTAAATAACACTTTTCTTTTATATATATATTTTTCCTATTGACATTTACTGCAGGTCACATGAAAAAAAGTTCGCAATGGTACTAAATTTTTACTATTTTTTGTCTTTGACTAAAATTTTTATTTCTTGCAATATACTTTAATCTTTGTAATATTTTATTATATAATATTTGAATAAAAGCGCATTTGATTTCCTTATTACTTCCAAAAAAAATTTAGACTAGCTTGGTTTCTTTTTTTTTCTTTTTATTTATTTATTTATTTTTTTGTTTAAAATGAAGTAATTTGTATAGATAATAAAACTAAAGTTCATATCTTTTTACAGATTAGATAGCAATAATTATGAACCAAATTGTTCAGAACGTATAATAAATGAGTTAAAGACAAAAAGACTATTGACATTATAGATATATAATCGTTATAACTTACATGGAAAAATATTCGACTTATGAATTTGTGTTGTAATAAAAATAACTAAGTATATTTAAATGCTCTGTACTGTAATATATATATATATATATATATATATATATATATATATATATATATTAAACAAAAATAACATTAAATTTTGTGTTGTTTAAAATATACTCACGATTATCTAAGAAAATAAAATCCTTAAATAAAATTCTAAAGTGGGAACAACAGCTTGGAATGGACTCAAATTATTTTAAGTTAGTCAGAGATAAGAATCTAAGTCTCTCTGGCTAACTTAAAATAAAAGTTTCACTTCAAAATTTTGATTACTGCGTTTTAATTAATTTAAAACATAAATAAAATGGTGGTTTTATTCCTTGTTATGTTTCTTATCCAGCCATATAATTAATTTAACTGAAAAATTTTACTCTGGATTTCTTTTCACTTCAAGAAAAAAGCATTTGATTCTTTTCTTCTTCCTTAAATTTTTCCTTTCTTAGTTACCACTGGAAGTAGAGAAAACATATTTATGGCAGCGGATCACCCTTTTTTTTTCTAAATACCCACATAATTCTTTTTGAAAAAATAACGATACCTACTTTTTTTGATTTTTAAAATAAATATTTTCTGCCCTCTTCAACAAATGCATTTCCACCTTTTTCTATGTTCAATGGATCGCGGAGGAAAAGTTTCCCTTTTTCAATGTTTAATATCTTCTTTACTAAAGCGTTTTTACTTTAGTATTCTACACCATATTTGATTTCTTTATGGCTAAACAAAAGCATGAGATTTCATTTCATATAATGTAACTTTTACTAGTTGTTAATTAAATTACTTTGTACTGTGTGTTTAAACTTTTATATATTAAATTGTAAAACTTCATGTCTCAATATTTAATCTAAAACTAGTCAAAAGTTTAATTTATAAATTGTTTGACTTTTGTTATTTCTCTCTCAGTATGCTAAACGCAAAAAATACATAATATAAGCTCTGTTTCAGTTTCCATAGCATAAATTTAATATTAGACGTGCTGTGTGTTAACATTTTAAGCAATTTGAGTTTTTTCATGAATTATATATAATAAAGAATTTAATTATTTTTGCGAAAATTTTTAACACCCAAATCTAAAAAAAGCATTCTACTCTTTCGTAATTAAATTCAAATTTACTCGTCTTTTTATACACTTGCGTTTTAAGCAATGATTAATTACCAAATACTTATAGCAAGTTTTATAAATCATGTTAGAAAATTAAGAGTAAATTGATATCATTAAGAGCATAAAAATAAGAATCATGGTTGTAAAAATGAGGCACAAAATGTGCCCTTCCAAAAACCTATTTTTCTCGTTGGGGCCCTTAAGGGAAGAAGACGAGATCGCTATCGTATGACATGCTATCCATTAGTTATTAGGAAAAAATCTAGGCAGCTAGGTGAATTGCTGCACCTGACAAAGTAAAATATTAGGTTGAAGGCCTCTATACCTGAGGCCATGAATCTGTGAGGCTCCATAAGTTGAAGAATTTCGAGTTCAGGTATTCGAACATTGACTAGTTTTATCTTGTTTTGCAATTACTCAAAAGCATGTTAAATATTATCAATAAATTATTTTTCAATCGTAATTTCTTTCATATTTGTATGTTTCGGTTTCTTTTATTGTTTAATACTACATTTAAATAAATGTTTTCTACATTTTATCTACATTTTAATTGCAATTCATATAAAACAATATTGCGAAATATCACGAAATAAAGCAAATTTGTGTTTTTCTTAATTCTGCTTTGCGAATAACATGATAACGCAAAACATATGACACATTATATAAGATGTCCGCAATATTTACTTCTAATTCTAAGAAATTTATTTGTAATTCTAAGGTGAAAAGGAAAAAAATAAATTCCAAATTATTTATTTTGACTAGTATTTTTTCCTTATAGCAAATAAATACAATATCTGTATATTACTTTAAGCTCTCAATTATATTTATTGGGTCTAAAAGAATGACATAAAAATCTTTGATTTTGGTGAAAACAAAACCATTTATGGTGATTTCAAAATTATTAAAATTTGATAGGTTACTCAAATTTTCCTATATCAGAGTATTTTGATCTCAGTGTTAAATAGATAAAACCATTTTAATAAAATATTCCAATAAATATATGGAAAATAAAATGTGAGTTAATATGAAGTGATTATTTCAGAACACATTAAATATTTTCAGATTAAGATTGAAATTTGTACCATGGGGGTTTTCTTTGAGACTTGATGAAATTTATATGAATTCACACAGAATATCGATCATTCAAATTAGCCTTTATATAATTCAGTTAAAAACAGGGCTGTAAAGTGATTAACAACTTAATAATTTTAATTAGAAAAATACTAAATTCGTACTTTACTAATTTAGTATGAGTACTAACTTAATAAATAATAGCATGGGGTAAAAGAAATATATTATTATTACATGATTCAAATCTATTCAATATGTTTCAAATAAACAATTTTGATAAAATATGTACCGTACTTTGTATATTTACTCTATAATTATAATTTTTTCTATAATTTTTTGCCATTTTAAAGGTAGCTTCTTGAAGTCTCATAGAAGTTTTGGTCCATACTGATGAAAAACTAGTAATTGATTTTCATTATCTTCTCTTGCCAATTTCTTAGCTTGAAGAAATTCCCTACACTTAGACCACGATCGTTTTTTCAATGTTGATGTATGCGATATATTTCTCAACACCATTTGTTTAAGGAGAAGATTCATTTCATTCCACTTGTATATGCATCGAAATTCGATCCACCGTGTTTCATATGTATCATCTGGTATGGCATAAAGCATCAAATTTCTTTTTGAACCCAGCTATGTGCAAATCCTTTAAAATTGTTTTATGTTCAAACTCCTGGGCGATGCTATGACTGCTAATATGCTGGTCAACTTCAATTATTTCTGTGATTCCTTCAACATTTTCGATGATAGGCCTATTTGTATGAGGTGCATATTTAGCATTAAAATTACCTGATCAACAAAATTAAAATTGCACGTAAATGGCTGTTACAATATAGCGATAAAAAATACTATTTATAGTTTCTACCCTTTTTCTTTCATTTTCGGCCTTCATAAAAGAAAAACTAAAATGAATCACATTTTGTCTTTGATGACTTCCATTTTTGACACCCTGTAACTCATGACTGAATGGATCAAACAAAAAACAGCAATTTTTAGAGCTTAGTACCACCTTTCCAACATGCATAAATCTAAAATTATTTGAGCGGTACATAGAATGAGAGAAATTTAATACGACAACCATCTACCAAAAAAGTAGTGGGCATAGCAAACACAAACCTATTGGCATCCTGACGGGTTGATATCGGCAGTGTGGTTTACGAGTCGGCATTGGCATGATGATTTCGTAAAGATATCAGTTCCGTATCGGCAAACGACATGAAAAATTTGAACTTTAATGTTATCGGAAACAAGTATAGGTCCTAATACGGCTAATTGCCGGCATATTGTGAATGCAGTCTGCCGATATAGGTTTGATACTTACATTCTTATTCGGGGCAGAATATCATATGCGCTATCTGACCTGTTGCGGAACTGTTAAGGTCAGTTGAACCATCAGTTCAAGCTTTGAATTCAGCACCATCATTGTCACAAAAGCAACAAGTGTAATGACTCAGAACTCATGAAATTGTAGGATAATGTTTTTTCTTTAATTTTTTTTTTTTTTTTTGCATTTTATAATTTTTTAAGAAATCCATCTATTCAAAACAGTATTAATAAAACAGCGTAATATTATATTTAGATTTTAATAATCATAAAACTGGTTTCATAGGGCTTCATCGGAATCACAAAGAAAGGAAGTTTAATTATCCAAAATTGGATAGACAGATTCACTTTCTTTTTCTTCTATTACGTTTGTGACTATTCTTTTGAAAGCAGTTGTTATTTTAAATTTTCTTATAGCTACCGTAAAAAAGTTAAATATTAAAAGTAAATAAGTTCTTCCTGTAAGTATATTTTTTAAATTATTCTGCAATATACCTTTTTAAGTTTGCTTGCAATAAAAATAAATATTTTTTAATAAATTTGATTGCAATTCAATATATATGAATTGAAATAATGCCCTTTATAATCATAATGAAACCTTTCGATCTTTCGTCTAGGGTGTATGATTTCTTAGTGGCAGTAACAAAGGTCATTTTAAAATGTTTACATGCTCATAATAGAGAATCATTTCCGGTGGTGACCTTGTTGAGAAAGCCGTCTTTCTCATAATCAAGAGGTAATGAGTTCTATACTTGACACGGTCGAAGATTCTTTGTAATTATTAACGAGATTGGGGCTTTTATTGAAGGCTGTAATTTCAATGTTCTTTCGCTGTTGTGACATAAAATGGAGAGGTGCTTCTCAGTTGTCGATATTTTCAGTTAACGATATTCAAATTTGCTACGTTGTTTTTACATGAAATTTGAAAATCCAAAAACTCCTCTTGTGAAAAGTTTCATTTTTAATTTATTTAATAAAGGCATTAAATCTTTTCCATTTTTCAAAGTAAAAAAAATATTATACGAGCTCCAAAAATTAGTTTTTGTAATTCAACAAATTGTTTCTTTGGAAAAAAAATTCATAACTACCATCTTATTCATGAAATACTATCTAAATAACAAATACAACAATAGAAATATGAAATAATAAGAACGGGTAAACTAAAATTTTTAATCTTGTTGCGTTAATTTATATTTACAGGGTGTCTATAAAAGAATTCCGGGGTTTTGAGGCAAAATATTTTAATGAAATAAAAAACATACATACATGTTTTATACATGACTGAAAAGCTTACATTTTCAAGTTTTTTTTAACACTTAGTAAAGTTCTATATGAGCCCCGTTAGTGGCACGGCAGACGTCTAAACAGTATTCTACCTCTTCCCATGTCCTGGCGAGCATGTCTGGGGGGGGGGACGGTTGCCACACAATTGACTATTCGTTCCCTGAGATGTTGAACATCACGAATTTTCTCTGCATACACAAGATTCTTGATATGCCCCCAGAAGAAAAAATCCAACGGAATCAGATCAGGACTCCTTGGAGGTCATGGAATAGGTAGAATACTGTTTAGACGTCTGCCGTGCTACTAACGGGGCTCACATAGAACTTTACTAAGTGTTAAAAAAAACTTGAAAATGTAAGCTTTTCAGTCATGTATAAACCATGTAAGTATGTTTTTTATTTCATTAAAATATTTTGCCTCAAAACCCCGGAGTTCTTTTATAGACACCCTGTATATGTATATATATATATATATATATATATATTACTTCACTACTTCACTCTGGTTAAATATTCCATAATATTTATAATGTGTTACTGAAAATTGCCTTTTCAAACAATTATTTTCTTTTTAAAATATATTAGGTGACTTCAAGTTCTGAAGGTTTATTACATAGAAGGAATATTTGTTTGAAAAGTAAGGCTATCTGAATGATATTTTAACAATCAATGTGATGGTAATTTCCAAAATGATTTCGTCCCTGAATATATTTCTTAATAACTAATATGCTTGCCTAAGAGTACTCCATTCTAGATTAAAATAGTAACACTAATATTTTCTGATATTATTTTGATTAATTAAGCATAAGGAAAACATGATAGCGTTTTTTATTTTAGAAAACTGATAGTTACATATAATAAATGCAGTTAAACCTAATTGCTGAGTTCAGAATCAAATATTTGACTTTTATTTTAGAGCAAACGATAATTTTATAGTAAATATTCTCCATATCTATTTAATTTAAAATGAAAAGTATAAATGTTTTCAGAGAAAAAAAGATATAGTGAATAAAATATCGTTTTCAAAGTGAGCTTAAAAATTAATAGATACAAGTTTAATAATTTGCAGATTTTTTTAAGGAAGAAAATTACTAATATTTTGATGTCATCTGACAGTACTCAGTATAATAATTTTGCAAAACTAACGATTATATTTCCTTTTAAATAGAATTATTTCTGATTTAGAAGTATATGCGATCGTTATCTATTTCGGATTTCTATTTTGATATCTTTATATTATAGAATATCATTATTCTATTTAAAATGAACAACATAAATATGTAAGTATACTCTTTTAAGACATTCTAATTTACGAAATGAATGGTAGTAATTTGGAATGATTTCTTAGTTTAATATACAAATTGTACCAAATCTTAACATTAACAAATTTATCATGGACATTTAAGTAATTATTTTAGTTCATTATAAAAATAACGGATAATATGAATATGTAAATGCTCACACTGTTTAATAATATATCTCCTTTTTAAGTGGAGAGCTCATTTTATGTAAATGCTGAGAGTTTTATGCAAATATTATGAGGAATTCATAAATTTTATGTTAAGTTTAGGGATATCCAATGCTAATATTCTGAGGTCGCAGCCGAATAGTTAGCTCTTTGTCTTTCGTTTCAAAGACCGTGAGTTTGATTCCTATCTCGAGCTTGATTGTTTGTAGTGGTTTGGAATCCATTACAAACTGGAGATTTTTGACTGAAAGTTCCCTTTTTAAGCAAATAGACGAATCATCCGTCTTTAAAACCAGAATTTCAAGTTTAAGTTTCATTAAAATAAATTTTACACTTGGAACAGTCTGAATATAATAAAAGTCACAGAGAAAAATTAAGTCTTTCTCATCAATCAGATTTAATTCTTTTTCTGTAATATAGAAATGTATATTCCCACTTAGAAATTCTTTGACAAATTTTTTCTAACTCGTATTTTATTTATCAAATTCATTCTAAAACAATATTAATTGGTTTGTTTTAAAGTATCTTTTAAGGCATACTAGGAAATCATTCCAATTAAATTTTCAATCACGTTTAATTCATTATATAGACGTCTGAGATGGAATTTTTCTCTACACATTTCTACACTGCAACAATGGAGGCGCGTTAACGTAGTATTAGAGCATTCATACGCCTCATAAACAAGAAAGTATTTGCGGGATTAGGGTCAAATCCAGTAAAACCTTAGGACACACCTTCTCATTAACGTAACTGTCACCATTCATTTTCCCAAAATATTCCTCAATTCATTTTCCCAAAATATTCCTACGAATCACATAGACTTGAACTAACTGGTATGATAAAAGGAGAACATGTAAAGAAGTTAAAAAAAGTTTGACACTGAAATTTTTGGATTCGCTAATGCTACGTAATGATTAATTATAATAATAAGTTCAATTAAATATCTTGTAAAAGAAAATGGTTTTTTTTTTTTCCTCTTCAGTTGCAAAAATAGCCATCTTCATACATATACAAATCATTTCTCACTATCATTTTACATTTTAAATACTATTATTATTACATGTTAAATGTTACGGTAATTCAAATTAAATACACATAATTTAGATTTGTATTTCATAAGATGAAATTATTTCATATGAATCAAAAATGGAAATCGCACATTATTTATATCATTTAAAACATATTTCTAAGATGCAGATTCCCTGTAAAAGTCATATTTTAATAAGTTCTTTTTAAACTAATGCAACTACGCCTCATAAACGAAGCAATAAACTTTTATTAAAAATCTTAAATAGTTAAGAAAAGATAATTTTCTGAATTTTAATACCATTCAATGATTTACTTCATTATTAAATAAATAGAAATTAAATTATACTTTAATCAGAAAAGGTTTATCACAGGTTTTAGAGCATCAAACTGGCTTAGATGCATACCCTTTAATATTTTGTTGAATGACTTTTCACTTTTAAAACTGGCATTGAATTTATTAATTTTGTAGTGATTTCCTCCTTAATGATCAGCCCAACCCTTTGACAAAATGCATTTTAACTCTTATTATTTCTTATGTGTGGTTTACATTTGTTTTCTTTTGAAATAAATCTCATAAATTTTCAATTTGATTTAAATCTGGACTTAATGAAGGCGCAATAAGCATGCAATGAATTAACCCCTTCTATATTAAAAGTCAATGTGCTTAGAGGCATTACCATTTTGTAATTAATAATCTCAACCCTCCCATTTCTTAGCACTGTCATTTAAATTCTTCGAACATGAAGATGATTATATTGGTTTGTTGTATTTTAAATCACAGCTATATAATTTTGTGCTCCTGAGATATATCCCTTACTCAACCTCACTTAACCATGGCTTATTGTTTTTAATGTATTTTGAGGATCTAGTTTGATTTTTATCCTCCACAATGTATTTCTGCCATTTGATTTGAAAATCTTAAATTTTATCTTGTCTGAGAAAAATAATTTTTTTTACTTGAAAGAAACACTTGAATGTTCCTCAACGCAATTTAATGATTTTTTCTTCTTGCTAATAACGCATAGAATCAGATTCTTTTCTACAAATCAGGATAGAAAATCGACATCATTAATTGACTTCTTACAATTTCAGAAAGTATATCCTTAGTATGACGTCTGGAACTGAACCATATGGAATTAAAAGTTGAGTATACTGTTCTTTGTTATTTAATCACTGGTTAAAAAATTTCATGTAATATCAAGCCTCAGTAAAATAAATTACAAATATAACACAGAAGAAAAGTAATAAGTCCAATCGCTTTAAGATGTTCCCATATTTAAGATTTCCATTAATTTTCTTATCAATCCTTCAATTTCCTTAATGTGATCTATAGACTACATCAAAGAAATATTTGGTCATGGTAGCCTGGTGAGAAAAAGCGTTCTTGTGGCCAAGAGGTATTTTTTTTTATTTATTATTTCTAATGGCGGGAAGCCTTGAGCAAGTAAGTATATTAGCCCATTTGCCGCAACATGGACAGAAACTGCTATTATTTTATCGTTACCCGGTGGGTATCTGTGAACCAAGTCACGGAGGTACGAGTAGCATCGCCCACACCACACCACCATAAACCCGTTTATAGGGTGGGCCACATTCATCCATCATCTGAGGAAAGGACAAGAAAGACAGAGAAAGAGAAAGTACATCCATGCCCAAGCCGGGATTCGAACCCAGGTCCTCCCCATCCATAGTCAGTTACGCTAACCACTAGACAGGTTGGGCGGCTGTGGCCAAGAGGTAAAGAATTTAATATTTAACTCAAAGATAGTCACGTGAAAGAAGAATTTATCCGTATTTAAAGTTCCATAGTATTTCCCTCTGCGGCATCTATTTAAAATTCACTGTCTCTCCGATGATGTGACGTAAATTCGAAAGTGCAAGCTTAGATATCAACTTTGCCAGTTGAACATAATTCAAAATTACGATGTGGTTCGTTGTGTTTATATATTATCGGTAGACAGAAATAGATATCCAGAAACGTACTACAATAAACGAATCTAACATAATCAAATTGCTCCAAATCTGTAAGCGTTATAGCTGAACAAAAAGGATTTGTACTTTTAACGCTTGAAATTTTTAAATTTCTATTTTGTTTTAATTCATTCTTTCAGAGAGTGGGGAAACCAAAAACTTATAAGTTGTTAAGTCATTGGCGAATTAAAACGTGATTAGGAGCAATATAATGTCAATTTATTAAGCTCGATTAAAATTCGAGATTAAGCAACCATACTTTGATTATAAATTGAAATTTTTCTGCTTCTAATTTTATTTAGCTCGATTAAACTCATATTTGCAAAACGTTTCCTGAAAATGCCGCAAGTAAAATATATAGCTGAAGGATTCACCAGTGATTCAAAAACGTTGCTTGAAGATTTTGAATTGGAGAACAGTATGGAATTTCCAGTATTCGCAACCATTTGGAAGAAACATAATTTTTCATTGATTTATATGGGAAGGCCAACGAAGAAAGAACTGAATGAATTCACTAATGAAATTTTTTTCTTAACCAGTAAATACTTATTTTCGAGATCTCGTATGCATCAAGTAGGTGGAATTTATTTATGGTATGGCTTGTATCGAAATCAAATTGTTGAACCACCTATTCGAATCCGTATTACTATTGACCAAGTCAAAATACTGTTCGAAATTTATGAATTTGCCAAAGAACGAAATATACAAAGTTTACTCTTCGTTATAACTTATTTATTCGAAAATGCTTTCGAGTATGTAGCTCTTCCAACACTTATGGGGCCGTTTATGCGAAAAGACCCAGAACAACCTCAAGAGCAACAAAACTCAAAAGAAGTTGAAGTAGGTACTGAATTAGAAGAAATCAAGGCATCTGGTATATTAGAGAATATTTATGAAACTGCTAAATTATACTCTAAATTAAGAGAATCTCAATACCCAACTGATGAATTCAAAGAATATATTGATGAATTGAATAATTTGTTATCTAGGGTTGATAATGGTGCTCAAAAATCTTACAAGACTATTTCTCCAAAGCCTGTTAAACCTCGATCTCCAAAATTAGCAATTGGATCTCGAAGAGCGCAACTGAAGTCAGCGCAATTTTCACGCGCTATTTTTCCTCTCCTGGATTCGGATGTGAACGAGGTTGATGACATAGATGACTCCCAAGCTGAAGAAGTTTCCAGTGCTCCTCAGCAAATATCTGAAGAAATGCAACGTCCTCGCCTCAGATTAACAAAAAAAAGGGGGAAAGTTGGGCGCCCGGGAAAGAAAAAGGTGATCACCAGCGACTCCGAATCAAGTGATAATGAATTACCAATTACTAATTTACTTTCTGTTGTCAAAAAGCATAAATATGAAAAAGCACGCAGGATTCGACGCTATTATGAATACAATCCAACTCAAAGTATGGACTAGCTGCGTATTATAACAGCATTAGAAACTTTCGTTGATAACTTTTGAAACTTATTTCAGCATTCCAGTTATATAATTTAAAGGAATTTTATATTATATAATTTGTTATAATTTAATGTTATATAATTTAATTGTTATAATTTAATGTTATATAATTTAATTGTTATAATTTAATGTAAGAAAAATTTTTTTTCAATAATTAAGAACTAAATTCTAGAATTTAATCAAAGATTTATGTAATAGTCTTATCTTTAACAATAAAAAATTTTATAGAATAAAATTAATCTATGTCATTCTAATGTCATTGCAAAAATGATGTTTACAAAGCTTTATTTCAATAATTTGGAATTAAAATCTCCTTTAAGAATTATGTATTGTAAAATGAGTTGATTTTGCAATAATTTAACTATCAGAATTTAATAGATGCAAAATTCCACAATTCGAAAGTTGCAGTATTTCTAATATAACTAAATTTTTTATACACTAAATATAGTAAATTAACGTTTTCTTTCTTAGTTGTCACTGAAAACAAAGTACAAAACCTAAAATTGCTTACTTCAAAATTTCATATTTATAAATATTTCTTTAAATTTCTACTAACTAATTAGAAATTTTAATCGACACGAATATTTCTAAAAATTCTCCTTTAATATAGATTCTGTTCTAGTTATATTTTATCTTAATTTTTAATAGGAAAACTGAAGATATAATAAAAGTAATAACATAAAGTTTTCCCAGAACTTACTAAAAGTTAAGAGAATATAAATAGACTTGGAATTATTATGTTCATTTTAAATATAGCTTTTGTCTTTAAGCTGTGTAATTTTCCACAGGAAACCTCGGTGAAAAAATTATTGGCGATGAACTTCGAATTTTAGGTAACTTTATTTCAAATCGATTCCCCAATGTTCAGTAGACAAAATTGCAATTTTTATCTTTTTCAAAATCACTGATAGTAAAAAATGCTACTATTTTAAAAGTATATACTTCATTTATTCCTTAATGTCTGCGAAGAAAATGCGACATTTGCTTTTCTAGCAAATTTTGTATTGAAAACTGGAAGTTGAACTTATGCGAAACTTTATTTTTCAATTAAATCGAAGACTCAGTAAAATTCAATCAAAGCATTCATTTCAATTTTAAGACATATTTTCAGTAAGCTTAAATTTTATGTTAATAAGCTGAAAACACTTAGAATATTAAATTTTCATTCCATTAAATACTTTAAAATACTTGCAAAATTTTCAGGATACTCTTACTGAAATCTTGGTACTTGTCGACAAAATAAGTGAAAGAGAAGAAAATTTATCAATACTTCAACTTAAAAGAGAATAGTAATCTAAATATAAGCTTAATATATTAGTTTTCTTATTAGCTTTATTTAAAGTTAAAATTAGGATTATTTAAAAAATGCGTACAATAAGGTGATGGTTGCATTAACTAACTGAAAATATGATATTGAATTTCAAAAATCTCTAATTACTTTTCTATTTTAGTTACACGAGGGCTAATTAGCTCGGTACCTATAGTTTAAAGTGAATTCCAAACCACACTGAAGACATTCATGCTCTTTGCGGGATTCACTCGATAGGGTTCAGGTCCTGTCTATATCTGACCTGAACCCTATCGAGAACCTCTGGAACAAGTTGGACAGCCGAATTAAGGGGTGCACCACCCGTCCCAGATTAGTGAAGGAACTTGTATGTCTACTCCATGCTGAGTGGAAGACAATACCACTAGCTGTAATACAAAGACTTGTGGAAAGTATGCCCCTGAGGGTTCATGCTGTAATTACCTCTTGTGGAAGCTCTACTAAGTATTGATTTTGAATAAAGTTAATTTTTCTTTTTTACCCCAGGTGTCCAAATACTTATTGGTAGACAGTGTATAATTAAAAGTAGAACTGCCAACCCAGTGTAATAATTTTCTCTATTACTTGTTCTACAGAAATACATTAATGTGGCTTTTTACACTATTGTCTTCTTTTTCCTCCATATATTATGTAAAATTTAGATTTCCTTACTGTTAAACAATGGAAGATAGATGCTCTGTGTTTTATTTATACTTATACTTTCTTTTGGTATGTTTTCTTTTCTTGCTACATGTGATAGGAACACGAAATCTGTGGTTTTGTGAAACTACAAACAAGAAAACAAACTACTTAATCAAACCAGCTGGGATTAGATATATATGTCTACGTGATATAAGATCCTGTTTAAAAAAAATTAGAAGTTCATTTATGTCAATTTTAAGAGCCAATTCATCCTTTGAATCTGAAACTCAAGAAGAGCAGTATATATTCTGATCAGTATACAATTCTTCCAATCGGCTAATAAAAGTTTCTCGGAGTGTATTCATACGATTTCATTTAAAATGTTTTCTATAGCAATTACAAAGTTCCAGTACAATATAATGTGTTAATTATAAATTCTTGCCATCGTTCTTTATCTCCCATAAATTTTAATACGTTTAGGCCTTCTATAGATGGCAGAACTTGTCTGGTTCAAATATCGATCCAGCTGTCTGCCTAACACAAAGGTGATACTTTTTTAAAACCTGGCTAACTTAGCCACATTAAAATTGCATAATAACATTAGAAGGTGTCGAGTTCTAGTAGTAGAACATTGTGATTTTTCCTGATAAGTTTCTGATAAGAACAGTGATATCTCTGAGTTCGATCTCAGCACCGTTGAATGTTGTGATTTGTTGATTGTCTGATTTGATAGATGTAATTCTGTATGCACGTTTGTTGAATGGGTGTTTGGTAGTTTTAAGGGTTTCCTCCCTTGAGACTTACGAATACAGTGCACTATCTATTAAAAGTACTCTCGGAAGGCAATTTACGCAGTGAATATTTAAATGTCCTAAACAACGGCCTTCGTCCGTTAGGCGTTCCATTACCCCTTATATTAAATGTTGAACAAATGGATATAGATTCTGCTCTTCTATTTTGTGCCTGTACATTCTGTCAAAACGAGTACAATTGAGTTTTACAGGTTTTCTTTGTAATACTTAAACTCGATCTACTATCTATGAAATACCTTCGAAGGTAAAGTTTCTGTAGACGATCAAATGCCTTACAACGAGCTTTGACTGTTTGGTTGCCAACTAACTGAAGTTAAATCCAGTCCTACACCAAAAACTAAGGCTAATAGATAATCAGTTTGATATTTCATGCCCCATTAAGAGTCTTGTTGGAGACAAAGATGGCAGCTCAAATGTCAATCTCGCCATGTGACCCTCGTTCAAAACTACGAGACGGTTGACTGCCAGCAGAATAGCAGATGGAAACTATAGAAATAGCCTACTTACTGATATTAATGTAAGTTTTTATTATTTTGAAGTATAAGTATTACAAAATGACAAAAAATTATAAGAATTATTATGTAATTTATACTAATATTAGAGAAATGTTGACACTTCACGAGAAGGATTTGTACGAAAATTTCTTAGAAAATGAACTAGAAGCGAATAAAATTTTAGCACATAATTAAGAAATATAAATCATATCTCATGGTTTCAGTGCTATTAAAGAAACAAAATTATTTGAAATTTAAACTCATTAACTGATGACTGGAAAGAACATGTTAATATAAATTCATGTTTATTAATTTTCATACTAATTAAAATCCTTGATTAATACATGTGGCCATTTGCTACTTGATTAATACACTAAAGCCATTTTGCTGCTTGCTTATAAAATTGTTCTTCTTAACTTCTTTAATTGAAAACTTAACAATTTTTAACCAAATTTTTCTGAAAATGTGAGATTTGACTAACAAAAATAATCTAAAAAAGTCTTCAAATCTTGATAATTTTTCAGGATTCACGGATTCGTGGACTGAAATGTTCCATATTCAAAACTTAATATAAAGTTAGTTACTAAGCATGAATTATAAATTTCTATCTCATAATATATTTGTAGTAATAAGCTACTCTGGGCATTATTTTTGCTAGTCAAAACTTAATTCACACTTTATTTTAGTGCATTGATACTTAAAAGAAACTCTCAATTTGGAGCATCTATTGACGCACAGCAGTTAAGTGAGACTAGGAGGTCAACTATATGCATCGAGGCAAGCAGGGATATAGATAGAATTTCTAGATACATCCTGGAAGCACAATCATGAAAACATTAATTTTTCTTCTAAAAGTTGTTCCTAACAGTAAAAACAAGGTACAAAAATGTCGCTTAAGTGGTATCAGTCGAAAATTGTTCTAGCTCGGGCACTGCCCATATTGGGCCTCTCTTGGCCTCAAGCATGCATTCCTATCTCGTAAAATTCTTCTCTTAAAATTGTCTTTTGATATTTTTTTAGATGAACCTTGCAAAACAGATCCCAAACTTCTTTTCTTAGTACTATTTTTTCTTAAATTGACCTGAAAAAAATAGTGTGTCCGCAATCGGTTTAAAATCATGTTTTCTTTTTTTCTTTTTTTTTTTTCCTCCCTCATGGTTACATTGTTTTTCCTTCTATAAAATTGATCTTCAATAAGCATTTTATGGTATAACTTTGCTTTAAATGATATCTTATCCTTTTTATTGTTTTGTTCATTGAGTTAATGTATCGAATTTTATGATTATATTGGTGGAATATTTCGTCTTTTATAAAAATTATTTAATTTTATAAATAAGTGTCCTGAAACTTCTTTTAAATTATCTTTCCAACATCTAATTTTTCTGTATTGATAACTATTTAATTTTTACTGTTTAGTACTGTTTGTTGTTGTATCGTAAGGCCGTTAAAAATATGAGCAACCAACAATTTTTACTGGACATTTTTAAAAAAGTTCTATTGCTATGAATAAAATTTCATAGTAGCTGCAGAAACGTATATCCTTAAAATAAAATGAACTATAAGTTTTCTTGAGATAAAATCAATCTTTTAAAACATGGCACATTACACAATAAAACGAATGTAGTAAATTTCTCCTGTAATCTATATTTGCTTCAAGATTCCATTTCATCTTAAGAAAATCAATTACATTTGAATATTCCTTCCCCCTAGACCA
>JAPDSC010000129.1:0-43575 GCA_026290005.1 Latrodectus geometricus
GTTTTTTGCTAAATTTATACTATAAATATATACTAAGATTTTTTTAATCAATTATCCTTTAATTTTGGACATGAATTATATCACCTTGATTTATTTCACCAATAAAGAAAAAGTCATGCAAAGAAGGGTTAAGTTATTAATTCAGGCTGTTTGAGAATACTTAAGCCTCCATGTATTTGTATATCTCTCTTAGAACCACGCTGACAGGCGAATGGCTTCCGTTCAACAGTTGATAGGATCAATTCCCACATGGAGTTCCGGTCTTGTAGTGTTTCGGAAAACTGTAGCATTGAGCGATAACTAACCAAACCGTGAATAAAATAAGTTAACTAGATTTTCTTCGTAATTGCTCACTTTATACCAGTGACCGTATCAATTATTTGTAATAACAGATTTGCAAATCGTTGATTGGGAATATGGTCGCTGCTATAGGAGAATAAATAGCTGTAGAAAGAGTAAAAATGATATTTTAAGTTACTCACCTATAATCATGAAATATGTCAATAACTATCACTATTCAGTTATTTATGAAAGAATTTGATAATGAACTTTTGTCCCACACCAACAGATATGCTAAAATAATAAACAAATAGTTTCAGTTGTTACGAATGTATATTTCTACATGGAAACCAAACAGACTATTTTAAACATGCATTAACTGGAAAATAATTTCATTGATTCTAAATATTATATTTATTTTTGATTAATACAAATTTTTCATACTTTCTTAGAACTTCTCATATTTGCTTCTTCTTTCGTTAAAGAAATATCAGAATAAGCCAAAGGCTATTGTCATTCAATATGCTTTGTAAAGATTATGAATTAGCTTCCTTACTTCGAGGTCTGCACGCTCATTACAGTAATTTCGTTACATTTTCTGTAACTTGCAGTTTATTTGGCCGTAATACATTTTTTTTTTCTTTATGTGTTTAAGTCTTTCTCAAAAATATTTAGAATTCCCTAACTGTTCAGTTGTTGTCTAATGTCAATATTTACCCTTCCGGAAAAAACGGAAAAATTGCATTTTATAAAAGATCATTTTCTCTTTCTTCAAATAACATAATCTTTTTTTACTCAATTCTGTATCTAGATGACGATAACTTCCTTATACTGATTATTATATTTAGATAAATAACGTTTGTCTTATATTTAGCAATTTAATACATTCACATCTTTTTTTTTTCTAACTGTATTTTTATTGAGTTTCACCAATGACAAAATTCTTTGTATAAGAATAGAAAAAATTTTGATTATAAAATTATAATATGTGCTAAAGAACTATTTAAAAATGTATATGAGATTGAGAATAAAATATCATAATTTACTTTTAATTATTGGGATCTCTTTTTTGGTTTTACAAATTTCTCTTTCTTATTTAAGAAGATTAAATAATTATATATTATATAAATATATAATCTTTTTTAAAAATATTTAAACTCTTATTCATAAAAAATGAATTATTTTTACTTAATTAGGAAAACAATAGCTAAAACTATATCTATGTGAACATAATATCTTACAACAAATACTGGTTTTGAAACAATCATTGAAAAAATGAATTTTAATTATTTTCATAAAATTTACTTGGTATTTTGAACATGCTTCCACATTTTTCTCTGAATTCTACAAATTTATTTAAAAAATTTCATGATTATGTATTAAATAAAATAACTAATGTCATTTTATTCAAAATTTAGAAATTATTTATTAAAAGAGTTTTAGCTAAAAGAATATTTTTATATGCACGGGCTAATATTTTAATGTGCAAGAAAAGGAGAATTTCTAAACACAATTTGTTATAATGTAGATCTTTTAAATGTATAAAAATATGAAATTTAAGGCAATTAATTATCTAGTTATTTCATTTGAGAATTCAAAATGTACCGCCGTATTATTCAATAGTAATTTCATAAACCGAAAACTAAATTTGTTAGAATTTATAATTTAGTCCACATACAGCCGATAAATATTACACATGATCTTAAATCTACGAATTGAAATCCCAATACTGTATTTAAAGTTTTCGTTGTTTCCTGTCCTGCCACATGTGAATACGGCCTTATTATGGAACGTCTTTTTGATAGACAATTATAAGGCGTTAAGTTAAATTACCTAAGGCTGTTAGGCAATTTACAACGTGTTGTCAGATCAAATGGTTTCAAAACTCAAACTAAACGGATTCGGATTCAAGTGCAGAGGCACTTGAAAACGTTTTAAAAAAATGGGAATTTTGGCTGTGGTTTTATAACGACTATAATTAAGTCAAAACAGCCCGAAGGAAACAAAATAATAAGTTCAATGACGTTTCGGGCCGAAATTAAGTAATTTCCATACATCAAAGAGATAAAAAAAGTAAATATTCCAACCATTCATTTAAAATTCCTTGACACTATATTCCTTTTTCTATGAGAAAGCGAACAGTAGCTATTTTTAATATATATTTTACATTTTGTTTTCGAGGGAACTTTAAAATTATAGTTTTGAAATGTAGTATTAATGTCCTTTTATTTAAATTTTTATCCAATTACATTTTCCTTCTAAATTTTTTCTATAATGCAAACAATAATATAATGAAATATGAAAAGAGTTCTATTCTAGCATTCATGTTGTTGTTGTTTTGTGCCAGCTAGGCTAGAAATTAAAGCTGCGCTGCTGTACTTTTCCAACTCAACCGTAATTTAATGTGGAGATCGACTTCCTCAGTACACACGTCATAGAAACCCGTTTATAGGGTATGAAACCAGTCACCCTATTTATACAAGGAAAGGACAAAGACAGGAGACAGAAAGTACATCCATGCCCGAACCGCATTCGAATCCAAGACCTCCCCTTCTGCAGTTAGGAATTCTAACCACTAGGCATGGTAGGCGGCTTTAGTATTCATTAAGAAAACATATAAAATTAAGATTCTTAAAATATTTTGTGAAACATTAATGCATATAATTAGGAACATCCATCAAGAAACAGATTTTATAACTATTAAATGTTATTGAAATCTGAATTAAAGTTTCCAGAAAAGACTAACGCCCGGCATGGAACTTTAGATGATAAAAATGTTAATTATTGGTGTCTCTTATTTGTTTGTCTATCAATAAGAGTTAGTTAATAAATTTATTTAAAAAGCTTCCTTCCGGAAATTCATTTTTCACGGAATTTTTAATGATTCTCTGAAAAATTATTTTCATAAGTATCATCTAACGACAGATAATAACTATGAAAAAATAAAGTTGAATGCATTCATTAATTTATTTATTAAAGTAATTTTCTACGTTGGAAAAAAATAAACTAATAATTTTTATACATTTAAACTGAAATATTAATTTAAAAAATTAAATTTTTTAAAAGGTACATTAATGAAAAAAAAGTTTTTTTTCCTAATGTTGGGCACTGGGTGACTAACCCTTCACCGTAAGAAGGCCAGAAACTGGTACTCATTTAGCGTTACCGGGTAACCCCCAAGTCGCGGAAGCGAGTAGCGTTACCCACATCACACCACGACAAATCCGCTTAAAGGGTGAGCCACATTCATCCCTCATCTCAGAAGAAAGGACAAGGAAACTCAGAGAGAGAGAAAAAGGAAACGTTCATGTCCAAACCGGGATTCGAACCAGGGATCAACTGCCTAGGAGTCAGGGACCCTAACGTTATTATGTTAGTGTGAAATACCTTAAATCTTATAATTTTATGTGAATGAATTTATTTTAAGAAATTTCAAGAATATTTAGTTTAAATTTCCTGTGCTTTAATTTCAAATGCAAAAACAATTTTTCTTTATTTAATTGCGGAAGAAATCAAATAGTTTTAAAATCAAGAAATTCTCTTCTATTTTTCCAAATTCCATTCACATAAATTAATTTCTCTAATTAAAATAATTAAATAAGTGAGTCAGCAAGTGATGTTAAGTTTTCTTCTTTATGAATATTTCTAGTAATTTTTCTATTAATTCTTGAGAAGGAAACAATATAGATATATATTAGAATGAAATTAATTTCGAATGTATTTATATTTAAGTTTTCTTTACTTTATTATTTGAAATTCGGTTAAGAATAAAAAAAATTATACTTAAATAAATTTTCTATACTTTTCCACTTTTTTAATTTTTATTCAATATGAATCTTTTTAAGAGTAATATTTTACTACAACTCTTAAAAAAGATTCATATTTCATTGTTAAATTAATAAAACATTACATTGTTTTATTAATTTTCATTTTCTTTAAATCATTGGAATCATCTATAATTTTAGCAATGATATTAAATAAATATATTAAATAAAATTTCCATTCATTCCTTGATTTAACTAAAGAAATTATTTTATTATTTTTAAAATAATAAAATAAATATTAATACTTTGGAAAAGGACATTTTTTATTTTTGACTTACGCATCTCAAACATTCTTCTAAATATGAGGAATTTAAAATGCTCTCTATTTAGCTTTTCAACATGTATCGAAACAGCGTAGATATTATGTCACAATATTCATTCATAGAATTAAAAACAATTAGAGCTGCTTTCTTCTTGAATTAAATATGTATTACAGAATCTTTGACAACAAGAAATAAAAATTACAAACAATTTTTTATCTGGTTCATTTTTCGTTCAAAAAATAATTATATATTTTCTAATGATTTGTACTTGTTTAAAAACAAGTGTCTGACATGTTTTCTGTTTAAAAGTATGAATGAAATAAGAAAGGATTTTTTTTCATTACGAATGTATTCTGGATACTATTATTTGATAGAGTTCAGATATTATTAATCTAATATAATTTCTTTCCTTAGAAAGAAAGCTTTTTAAGGAAACTATTATTTTTTGATTTAAAAAACATTATTAAAATGATATAATTTGTAAAAAAAATTTAACAAACAAATAAAAATATATTTTTTAATAGAATTAAAAACAAAACTTCTCCAAATCACATCTAATTTCGTTTTCCAAATTATCTTTGATCTAATAAATTTCTTTTGACTGGATTATGCCATCTCATCACTCGAAATCTTTTGAATTTTGCTTTCTACTTATTTCTTGTAATAATCTCTACTTTCTTCCATAGGATTTTTCTTCTTATCATTATAAATCAATGCTTTTTCTCCATTCTTTAGATTTTTTTTTTTACTTTTTTACGTCCTTTTTCTTTGTTTATCCAATTTCTTCTCAAAAAAAGAGCTCCTCACAGGACTTATCTTTTCTTTTTACAAAATATTTATTTAATTCTTGAAAATAACTAAAAAATAATTCCTTTCTATATTTCCCATTTATAATATTCATGGTTATTTATATAACTAAGCTATTTTTATCTGAATTATGGTTGAAAAGTACTGGATTTTTTTTTAATCGCATACAGAATTGGATTACTTTATTATTCCCAATGAATAATATTTTTCTTTATTTCTAATGGCGGGCACCGTTTAGCAAGTAAGTAACATTAGCCCATTTGCCGCAACAAGGCCAGAAAATGCACTCATTTTATCGTTACCCGGTGGGCACCAGTGAACCAAGTCACGAAGGTACGAGTAGCATCGTCCACACCACCACAAACCCGTTAAGGCGGGCCACATTCCTCCATCATCTGAGGAAAGGACAAGAAACACACATATCAGGTTTGAACTAGAAGAAAATCGGTTTCTTACACTTATAATAGAAGCTCATATTTACGCATCGCAAACACTCAAAAACACCCATAGGTACAAAAGTAAAATATTTCCCAAACTCAACAGTATTTGGAATCGAACCCTGTACCTTTAAAACTCTGAAGAGTTCTGTCCTTTTATTTAAGCATTGAAAGCTGTTAGAGAAAAACTCCCTTAGATTACTTTTTTTTTAAATTTCTCCTGAATTCAAATCATATCACTTGTACGTGTACATAAAAATTAGAATAGAAATTACTTCTCAATATTTTTCTTCTTTTAGAAATGCAGCACAGGGAATTGGCAACTCAACTTTAAGATTTTAATGGAAGCACTGATATGCAAAATAAATAAAAATAAAAAAAATAAAAAATTCTGATCATCCACTGAGTCTAATTCTAGTTTTTATTGTAAAACATTACTCTTGGGCATTTTTTTTTAAGAATTTTTCAAGCTTCATTATTGTTTTCCGAATGAAAAACTCAACTTTACTGATCTTTTTATAAGCGTAAAAATATATACGGAAGATTTAAAAGACGAAGACGTGGATTAAGGACTTTAGAAAAAAAAATATTTGACAAAAAAAAAAAAAAAAAAAAATCGAGAAAATCATTCATTTTTTCAATTTTTTCCTCGTGATCGCATGATATAAAATGGACTATAAACTTGTTTCATTTTAAATTATAATTTAATAATATCGACATTTTTTACATGATTTTAACGGGTTTTTTCAACTAATTCAATTTTGCCACGAAGTAATTTTGTTACCCACACATAATTTAATTTTCAACTATTGCTATTTGGAATACATAATATTTTAATTTTAAGGAAAACTGTAATTTAAGGAATAGTTTTAAGGTCAAATGCCTTGTGTCATTTTCGTACGGGTTTTCCGAGAAAATGAACTGAATTCAGATTCAGATTATCTAGAAATTACAAAATTAAATCCATACATTGAATTATCTGATTTCAGTTCAATTTTAAAATTTACAAAGTATAGTTAAAGCAGATATGTAAAGAAAATTGTTAAATTACAAATGAAAATAAAATTTTTTATTTTTCGTTGAACTGAAAAATTTTAATTAAAATCATTTGAAAGGAAATAAACGAAAAAAAATCTTTCCGAATTAATTGATTTATTTTGTCAATGAGAACTTTTATTAATTTATAAAAATTTAAGGTACGATTAAAATAAAGAAATGTGTATAAATTTATATATCAATAAAAAATGAAATGTAGGCGGAAGAAAAATATTGCAGCAGATATAAAACTTCCTATTGCAATCTAATAAATTGTATTTCTACGATAAATATAGAACAATATTCATGGTTACAATCTTCATCGTGTCATTTTTACTCGTTAGAAAAATGAAAATCAGACCATTAGCAAATGAATACAGCCCCATTCATATGGCTCATTGTTCAGTGCTGAGAATGTATGAACTTTGTCTGTAAATAAATATCCTTAGAATTACAGCTGTTGATGATGATTTGATTTCTAATTTATGCAATACATTCTTAGACACTAGAATTTTATACACTAGAATGATAAAACAACACTTAATGACACGTATATTTAACCCTTCTTTGCATGATTTTTTCTTTATTAGTGAAACAAATCAAGTTGATATAATTCATGTTCAAAATTAAAGGAAAAATGGTTAAAAAAATCTTAGTATATATTTATAGTATAAATTTAGCAAAAAACAATATGCTAAAAATTTCCATCATCATCCAAAGTTAGATCATTAGCTTAGTACTAAATAGAAATAAAAGAGGAAAATAACAGAAACACGTGTTACAAACCTTTCTTCCACTCATTTTCAATTTTTCAGCAATAGAAACTCTAATATAATAAAACAAAATTATAAACGAAATCATACGTTTATTGCAACTACAACAAACAGCGGAATGAGACAACTTTAAGCTCGTTTCACTGATAATGACACTTGTTTATTTTTGACAGCTATGTTTCTTTTTATGCAATGGACATTAAAAAGGTATCCAAACACAATCAACTTAAAGTGAACTTGTTCTTTTATATAATTTTCGGGTATTATAGGTTATGATGGAAATTTCCACCATTATGCAAAGAAGGGTTAAAACTTTGTATATGAAGCAATAAGGAATGAATTTGGAAATGGAAAGTTTATTTTTCGATGAAAATATTTTAAAATGTTCAAAACTTTTTGCCAAAAATATATGCTTCTTAAAAATAAACTATACATAAACATTATTTACAAAAATAAGCGTTAGTCTAAAATTTTAAAATGAAAAAGTTAGTAGTTAATTTTTAATGAGAAACTAAAAGAACTGAATGATCTTGCGTAATGACCATCAAACATAAAATGGAAGAAGTTATGAAAATAGACTTGTTTTAAAAAGATAAATAATTTGTCATTTTACATAAGAAATGAAAGAGAAAAGCCACTATGAAAATGTCTATTCGGTAATAAGTGGGATGGCAAATATGTGAGTGTTTAAATATTCTTCCTCTAAATGCCACGATTTCAGGTCCTATTTATCAACTTTTTATGTGCAATGCAATATTATGTCGCAAGAATCATCATCTATTCCGGGAATACACATCAAGGATTTGAGCAGTTTCCAATCCTCATCTAAGAATTCATGCCATTGTCACCCAGAAAGTATAAACCATTTGATTATCAAAATGAAGTATATTTGTTGAGAAAAATCATATCTTACATAATAAAAGCAGATCCATGAGTATCTTTATGAAGCCCTCGTATCTTGTCCAGATATCTCGTCTTACATTTAAATAGGCGTCAAATCTAGTTATAATTTTAATTTTATACTCTTTAGTTATTAAGTTAAATAATGATTGTATTCCATGCTAAAAAACACAACGATCAACACAAATAGTTGTTGTGAATGTTTAAGGAATAACGGTGACAAGTCACTCAAAATGGGAAAACTGAGGAATATTTTCTGGAGGAATCGGGCTCATTATTATATTCTGAACTACTCAAAAATTGTTGGGATATTTTGGAAAGAAGATTTTAGATGATGCTCAATCTTTTTAGAACTGATTTAGACATTTTTGCGAAATAATCTAGAAACTTTTGCTTTTTTTCCAATACTGAAATGAAATGTTGAGCATTTTGAAAAATGAAAGTAGTTGTGACTACTTGGTTCAGTAAACCTTTGGCAGAGGGAAACAACATAGGACTTCTTAGTCTCTTGCCTTTTTACTTTAAATGTAAAACGTGATTCCACAGAAAAGTGAACGGAGCTCCTTATATAAACCAGTTACTGTTTTTGATTTTTCGAACAAGCATCGTGTCTTTCATTATTATAACAAGATCGTTATTATCTGGGTGGCTTTCAGGTTTTGACGAACAAATGATAGTATTTCGATTACAAAATTTCTTATAATTATTTTTATGGTAATTGTGAGTGAAGGGTAAAATTTATCCTATTATATACAAATGAAATAATGCTTCTTTAGGGGTAGAAGCAAAATGCAGATTTATTCATTAAAGGAAGAGCCTGTACTGATCTATTTGCTTTACTACTTGATGATGTTGCGAAATCAAATTTTTGTTTGTGTGACATGTTCAAGTAGTTGACAAGTGTTTTCATGAAATCTTTCTCAGAATTAATAGTATTTATTTGCTATTTATAAGAGCATATGATACGTAATAAAAATAATTTCATATATTTATAACTAGATTTTATAAAAAAAAATGAAGATACGAGGAGTGTAAACGTATGGAATTCACGATGTGCTATAGAAAGGTAAAAATTGATTATGATATAAAATGCTTATTTACTCAGAAATATTTCACGACGCTTATGATCGCTTTGCTATATATTAAGTTGAAAGGGAACACTGTAATTTGATAAGGAAAGTAACATTTGAAAGGTAATGGAATCTATGCACGTCTTGCTCAATGGATGAGCAGACATTTCAAAAGAGGGTAATGTAGCTAGGGACAACCATGTAGTTTATGTAGTTACCTAAGGTATACATGTATTTTATATAGCTCGCAAAGCAACGGAAAAGTGCGCAATCCCATATACAGACTCTTTGGCTGATCTTAGTTTAACCCTTCTTTGCATGATTTTTTCTTTATTGGTAAAATTAATCAAGTTGATATAATTCATGTTCAAAATTAAAGGAAAAATGGTTAAAAAAATCTTAGTATATACTTATAGTATAAATTTAGCAAAAAACAATATGCTAAAAATTTCCATCATCATCCAAAGTTAGATCATTAGCTTAGTACTAAATAGAAATAAAAGAGGAAAATAACATAAACACGTGTTACAAACCTTTCTTCCACTCATTTTCAATTTTTTAGCAATAGAAACTCTAATATAATAAAACAAAATTATAAACGAAATCATACGTTTATTGCAACTACAACAAACAGCGGAATGAGACAACTTTAAGCACTGATAATGACACTTGTTTATTTTTGACAGCCATGTTTCTTTTTATGCAATGGACTTTAAAAAGGTATCCAAACACGATCAACTTAAAGTGAACTTGTTCTTTTATATAATTTTTGGGCATTATAGGTTATGATAGAAATTTCCACCATTATGCAAAGAAGGGTTAAGTAAATAAGACGATTGATCAAAACTGTAATAGCTCTAGTGCATTGGTCTGTAGCAAAAGTCTATCGAAAATGTGGCTCAATAATTTAAAATATTTGATGAAAACTATTTGGACATATTTCTTCAGATGTTTAACAAAAAGTCAAATGTCTGAAGAAATATCTAAGCCATCAACAATTAATATTTATAACCTGACAAGCGTCAAATATTGGAGAGCAGTCTAGTGATGAACGGACTCTCTTAAGATGCCTAGCAAAAAAACAGAAATTTAGCGATTAATTGCTTTTGTCGAATTAGTGATGGAAAAAAATTATTAAGTTTTACAATATTTAGTTATTAATTTTTTATTTTGTTTTATTTATTTGCCTTGGCAAGCTAAAATCTTAATATTACTTTTAACTTTAAAAACTAATAATATTTGCATGTTTTTTTAAATTTATTTCAAGATAAGGTTTGTTATTGTTTCTGATCCCATCTGTTGTTTCTGATCCACCAGACCCTCAATCAGTGGTATTGTCGATCCGGAACGCTCCAGAACGTCGTTCCGGTACTTTCTTTTTGGACAGGAACGCGTTCCGGAACTAAAGATGATTTCTGATAACGAGAATTGGCTGACGTATTGAAAAAAAAATTTAAATGAATTGCTGATTTTTTTTTCTAATTTTTGACGAATTTTTATATGTATTATTATAAACCATCTGTGTTTTTATGTATTGTGAAAAATATTTATACCATATTCTTTGAGTATCTACTTTGCGTATTTTATAATTTGTTAACAAATTTTTATTAAACGTTCCTATTATTGTAATAAACATATATGTATATATACACACGCAAAATGGGTTTCGTAATGATATTTATTTTTTATTTTCCTTTTTATGCTATATACAGGGCCGATCCTGGCGACAGGCAAAAATTGGGGGAAATCTCCCCCCCCCCCTCCTTCGTCAAATTTGGGACATGAGACCACACAGCATGGCCACCTACCCAGGATCAGCTGATGAAGTTTAACTGAAAATAATTATCTTTTTTTTCAACAAAGTTTAAAATTTTAAACATTGTTTGGAAATTTACAAAATACATCAATTTTTAAAAATGAAGGGAAAATAACAAAAATAGCGATACTTTTCTCTAAAAATAATCGAATATCAATGAATAGGTCGCTAAGTAAAAGGAGCTGCACAATATGACATTGAGTAAAATAGGGGCGCTGTTGTCGGAAAACGTCATTTCGAGAAGCATAGAAATGGATGCCTCAGAGCAAGGTGGTAATTTTGGCTGCGTGCCTGAGATTGCAAATATAGTATAGCAAACTTGTGAAAATGTTCCCCAGGCATCATTTGACTATAAACTCACTAGTGATATGATAAAGTCAGATAGAAATAGCTGGATTGCTGAATGTCAGTCAGTTGTTGATTCGTAATACTTGGGCAACAATTTCTAACCCCGGATTCGGTACCCAAGAGGCTAAGCAAAGGATGGCCACTCGCTCTCTTGAATGCTGATAACCTATATTTGTCATTAGACTACGAAGGAATAGAACCGCATCAATCGCTGCATGTTCTGAAGGTTGTGATCCAGATCAACAGTACGCAGAAGGCTTCACGAGTAGTCATATACGTCTCGCTCAGTTCACGCCATAGATGGAAACATTTGCAATGGGCATTTCAACTTGTACACTAGATACATGATCAATATACTGCTGTTAGAAATGAGTCTTTACGGGTGAATCTAGATTTAGATTCCAAAGCAATAGTGGGCACATTTTATTTATTTATTTATTTTTTAAGAAAGAACGTGGAACTTAATCTCATCCATCAAATATCCGTGAAAGGGATGCATAAGAATCAGGCAGTGTCTGTCATTGGGGTGGTATCTCTTTGGGTGGAAGCACATATCTCCGAGTCTTTTCCCGTGGAAATGTTAATACTCACACTATAGAGATAATAACCTAAATGTTAATGTGTGTCCTTATGCCGGCGCAACAAGTACTACTTTCATGCTACAGGATGATAACACGAGACCACACGGGACTCACATTGGGATTGCTTATCTTAAGCAGGAAACAATTGAGCGCATGCTGTGGCCAGCTTGATCACCGGACCTTAATCAAATCAATCATGTTTGAAACGCCCTAGGATGACATTTTACTGCTCTAAATCCAGTTCAGCTCCAAGGACCCTAGCCACAATTTCAACTCGTTAGAAGGGCAATGGCTCGCTCTTCTTACACATTATTAGACCGCATAATCGAAATTATCACACACCGCTGCGTGTGCAGTATTGTTTCTCTCTGTGGATGATACATCATATTAAAATTACTTATCCTATACCAAATTTAAACATACCATTTGTTCATTGTATATAAGTGCTTATTTTTTCAACACAGTAATTGTCTCCTTTTTTTTTTTTTTTTTTTTACTACAAGTATTTTGCACTTTTATAGGTATAGAGTATAGAAGTTCCATTAAATTTCCATTCATAATTTTTTGCTTTATCGCCATTTTCGGGGTTTATCCATAATTTAAGATACCTAGTGTATATTAACGCCATTATATCATTTATTTTAAAATTGTCCAAATGTAAATTTGCAAACAATTTTCTATATTATACTAGGAAAAATTATTCGAAAAATATGATTACTGAATTTTATAATATTAAAAAATATTCATATATGCAGTCTCGAACTCTTTATTGAACATTAATTTATTGAAGTAAAAATAGTTTTAATCTTAAAGTAAAATAAACATTTTTGTTGTGTGTGTTTTATAATTTAAAATCGCTTTTCTGCTTAATAACATAGTGAAAGGCACCACAGTTGTGAAAAAGCATTAAAACACTTTATCATGCAATATTGAAAATTCACACACACACACAAGTCAAAGAAAACTTTATTTATAGATATATGTGTATAAGTGATAATATATATATTTATACATAACTATAAATAGATATTAAGAAATAATCTATTCCCCTTGATGTGTTTAATTACAAAATATACATGAAAAAATTCCAATAACATATTCTGATAACAGAAATTTACTAGAAACAATAAATTTCCTGCGCTTCTTCGAAGACTTATAAAAATATATAACCTAAGAAAAGCACTTTCTTATTTTATATTAACATAGTATACAATTAATTATATACTTCCTAAATGTGTACATTGCTTATTTTCATTATAATTTTTAAAATATCTTTTTTTTTTAACACATTCAGCCGAATTTCTGGGTAAATTAGAATTGGTCTCAATCATGAAATGGTTCGATATTTTACTTAAGTTTACAGAAGGACCCTTTAATAATAAAAGAAATATTTTGATAGTATTTCAAAAATAGTTTTTCACTTTTAAAATGTGCCCCTATTTTACTGAAACTCTAAAATCCAACCGAAAATAACATACTTGTATGATTATAGAGATTTATTGTAAAATGCTGGTTTTACTACAGTTTAAAATGTATCATGACAATCTTAAAAATCGAAAATCAGTTGAACTGAAGTGTGGGTATATATACACTACTGGCCATTAAAATTGCTACACCAGGAAGAAATGCAGATAACAAAATGATATTTATTGGACAAATATATTATACTAGAAATAACAAGTGATTAAATTTTCAAAAAATTTGGCTGGATAGATCCCGAGAAATCAGTACCCAGAACAACCACCTCTGGCAGAAATAACAGCAGTTATACGCCTGGGCATTGAGTCAAACAGAGATTGGATTGCATGTACAGGTACAGATGCCCATGCATCTTCAACACGATGCCACAGTTCATCAACCGTAGTGACTGGCGTTTGGTGACGAGCCAGTCGCTCGGCAACCATTGACCAGACTTTTTCTATTGGTGAAAGATCTGGGGAACGTGCTGGCCAGGGCAACAGACGAACATGTTCCGTATCAAGGAAGGTCCGTACAATACTGGCAACATGCGGTCGGGCATTATCCTGCTGAAACGTAGTGTTTCGCAGGGCTCGAATAAAGGGTAGAGCCACGGGTCGTAATACACCAGAAATGTAACGTGCACTGTTCAAAGCACCGTCAATGCGAACAAGAGGTGACCGAGACGTAAATGCAATGGCACCCCATACCATCACGCCAGGTGAGGGGCCAGTATGTCGATGACGAATGCACGCGGCCAGTGTGCGTTCACCACGATGCCCCCAAACACGACCATCATGATGCTGTACACAGAACCTGGATTCATCTGAAAAGATGACGTCTCGCCATTCATGCGCCAAGGTTCGTCGTTGATCACACCGTTGAAGGCGCTCTTGTCTATGACCCAGCGTCAAGGGAAGCCGCGACCATGGTCTCCGAGCTGAGAGTCCATGCTGCTGCAAACGTCGTCAAACTGTTCGTGCAGACACTTGTTGTTTTCCAAACGACCCCGTTTCTTGACTCACGGCTCATGACATGGTTGCATGATCCATTACGGCCATGCAGATAATATGCCTGTCTTTTCGGCTGCTAGTGATAAGCGGCCGTTGAGATCCCGCATGGCGTTCCGTATTACCGTCCTGAACCCATCGATTCCATATTTTGCTAACAATCATTGGATCTCGACCGAAGCGAGCAGCAATACTGCGATAAGATAAATTGCAATCCCAGTAAGCTACAATTCGAACTTTATCAAAGTCAGAAACGTGCTAGTACGCATTTCTCCTTCCTACACGAGGCATCACAACAACTTTTCACCAGGCAACAACGTTCACATGCAATTTGTGTATGAGTAACCGGCTGAACAATTTCCTCATTTAAACACAATGTAGGTTTCGCTACTGGCAACTGCTTTGTCTGAATGCGCTGAAAAGCTAATCATTTGCATATCACAGCACCTTCTTCCTTTCGTATAAATTTCACGTCTGTAGCATGTTGCCTTCTTGGTGTAGCAATTTTAATGTCTAATAGTGTATATATATATTTATTTATATACATATATATGTATGTATGCATGCATGCATGTATGTAGGATCAAAAATAATAAAATCAAAGCACTTAGCGACACTAATCTTTGTAATAAAGTAAGAGAGACTCACTTTTGCATTGCGGACACTAGCATAATATACTGTTAGTGGGAGAAGGCACTACAACAAAATACTTTTTCATGTGTTATTGTTTTAATATTTATGTAGTACTTAAAGTGTGTCAATTTTAAAACTGAGTATTGCTTAATGATTCAAAGACACACTCTACAAATTTATGGGGGCTCGGCGAAGATTGAAATCATTCTGCGATGGAAAATACCTAAGGTGATATTACTTGAATTGAATCTCACTTCCACCACACTTGCTGTGTGGTGGAAGTGAGATTAAATGGATTAAAATTATTTGTGAAGAAATCTACAATTTCAATTGCCTGCAACTACTCGTTGTTTCGGAAAAAATGAGTAATTTTATGAATACTATAAACTAGAGCTTAGAATTATAGCAGAAAATAAGGTTTAGATATTCCTGTGTGCGGTTACCAAAGTTATACAGATAAAAACTTTAATTGAAAGTTCGGATATGTTAAAAAATGATCCTGAGTTTGTGATCAGTCTCAAATTGTATTTGCTCGAATTAAGTTAGTGCAAATCGAGAGAGAAATTGAGCTACAAAACTTAAATCTACAGAAGCTCTCCACTTGTTTCTTCGGTCCCTTGAAAGAGCTTTTAGCACGAAAAATGTCCAATTTAAACTAAAACTGTAATAGTTAATTAACCTATTAGGTGATAAATGGAGCCATGTTTTGGCTTATGTTACCGAAGCAGAAATTTCTAATCATTATAACCATTTCGAGTATGTTCAAAAAAGTTTTCTCACCTGAAAGAGCATGGTGGGCATTACTATTGGAAAAATTTGAATATGAAATCGTTCAACGACGTGGGAAACAAACAAGACACATTGAGTAGAAATGTTGTTATATGTAGAACGGTTTCTCGTTCGCAGGGAGAAATGATATTGTAGCTGCTCAAACTAATGATGAGCGTCTCTAACTGCTAAAATCTTTAGTCGAGCAAGGACTGAAGCAAGATTACGTAGTGAAAAATGGAGTATTATACAAGTATGACAGAGAGTTACTTGTATTGCCTGAGGCAATAGAACTTGAAATTATACGACACACTTATAACAGAGGACATTTCGTTATGAATAAGACGAAAGATTTTTACATTCCTAACCTCAGAAAAAGAATTGAACGAATCATAATGCGTTGAGTGCATTTTGTGTGAAAGAAAACATGGAAAGGGTGTCTGAATCCTATACCGAAAGAAAACACTCATTTAAGTACACTTCGCATCGATTTTATAGGCCCATTTCTGTCAACTAACAATACAACCATATTTACACAGTTGTGAATGCATTCACAAAATTCGTTTGGGTTTTTCGAGTAAAGTCTACAACAACAGAGGATGTGCTACAAAAACTAAAAGTTCTTTTTTGGGACTCCGATGAGATTAATAACCAACAAAAGAGCTTCTTAACAAATAAACAAAAGAGCACCTTCCAAAACATTGAGGAATATTGTGTGAAATAGAAAATAAAGCACGGGTTTTCAATTACCAAAGTTCCGAGAGGAAATGGAAAGAAATCATGGAATTTTGATCCCAGTCTTATCCAAATTATCTATTGAAAATTCTAGCAAATCATGCAAATATGTTACTGAGTTACAACGGATCCTTAATAATACAAAAAGCAGAAGTACTAAATATTCACCTTTTGAATTCTTCATAGGAATCAAAATGAAAAGCCAGAAGACATGAAAAATCTTAGAAGTTCTCGAAGAAGGAGAAACCAACATGTTTATGAAAAACCAAGAAGAAATTCGAGAAAATGAAATAAAATAAATACTAAGAATTCAAGAAGAAAATTAAAGAGCTTATAACAAAAAGAGAGAGAAGGCTCAAGTATACAACACATCAATGAGCTATAATACTTGTTAAGTATACAACATCAAGTATACAGCTGCTGACCATAATGAAGCTATGGACTGTACCCGTTTAGAATTTTGCAACATCTCTTTTGTTTTTTATTGTATTTGTTTTTTTTAAATGATGTTAACGGAATTATATCGATGCTTCCGAGGTCAGAAACATGGGTCAGGTTGCCGGGTTGAACGATCCAAAATCATAACCAGATTTTGCTAGCTACAAGAGAGCATGCTAACAGAGAGAAGAGAGAAAACACTCAGCGACATTAGTAAGCGTTACTTTGAAATAAAGTAAGAATCATTTTCGCTTTATGGACTCGAACAGGCTTTCCGCCGATTATTGTCTTCAAATTATGTGAGTGCGAGAAGACAATAAAACCAAATACATATGTTTTTTTACTGGTTACTGTTTTAAGATTTATGAAGTAATTAAAGTATGTCAAATTTAAAAATGCGCGCGCACACACACACACACACACATATATATATATATATAATGTAATCTCCAGATTAGAGCCATAAGCATTTATATGTATTTTATTCTCTTTCTCTGTCTCTCTAACTGTGTAAAACAAAAACTTTAAATCCTTTAGCGTAAAACAATTTATTTTTTTATTATAGTGAGCTCAGATAAAATCAAACGTGTCAATTTATGCTAAGTGCATCATCTATTTATAAACCTAGCTTCTACATCAAGAACAAATGAATGATTGATTTCCATATTTATATTTAACCCCGTCCAAAACTGATGTAATGAATTCTGATCAAAGGTTGCATCTTGGACAGCGTGTATGAATAATGCATGGGATTGCAGAATGTAGATATAACGTTTATTTACAGATTCTGCTGCGAAAAAAAGCACTTCTTTACGCGCTTATAGAATTGATATAAGCAATTTGCCGCTGAAGATACGTTTTCGCTTTCTTTTTATGATACATTAGTGAATGAACATTTACTTATTTATTTCAAGCATACAGACATATAAAAGGAAATTTTAATATTCAAAATTTTTTTCCAGACTGCGAAAAAATATCCTTTTGAAAATAAATTAGATATTTTGGATTATCAGTTTAAAACTCAAACATAATTCTTTCAGAAATAAAACAAAGTTACAGATCCACAGCAAATGCAATTAATAGAATTAGTTTCCGCTTCTTATTTTATTTCAATATTTTATTATTTCAATATTTTATTATTCTTACTTCAATATTTTATTATTATATATACTTAAAACTTTTTAATTACTTAGCTTTTTTAATAACTTATCTTTCCACATTTTAAATAATTTATTAATCCTATTTGTAAATGAAGAAGGTTTGTTTTGTCACTTTTTCGTATTAATGAGTTTTTAGATGTATAATCCTTATTCAAAAATAATTTTAAACAAACATAATTATAATCGCTTTGTATTTTCTATTAATTTATTTTTTTTTTATTTCCATAAAGGTTATATTCAATATTCTTTTGTACCATCTTTTGAATTATTTTTACATTTCTTATATTGTAAACAATTTATATCTATCAAAATTTGTACAAAAAAGAGTATATTCCTATAATTTAATAATTTTTAACTTTAATTAGTTTATTAAGTTTCAAGCGAATATTTTAAAGTAAGAAAATATGAAATATACTTATAAAATATAAATAAATTTCTTTTATTTACATAAAACTGTTATATGAATACTCTAACCATTTCAATTATTCAAGCTATAATGGCATTTAAAAGTTAAGATCTTAAAAATATCACATAAACATTTTATTTGGATATATATATATATATATATATATATATATATAACGTGTGCATATTTTGTTTTTGAAACATTCTGTAAAATGGAAACTTTCAAAAATTTTAATCAAAATCTGCTTTTTCTAATTAATTTTCTCAATTGTTTCTTGAAATAAAATGGATTTTTAGTAAGCTTAAATTAAAAACACTGATTAAACATGCACATTAAAATGTACCATTTTTGAAAAATGACATCTTTATAGTGAAATTTTCAAATGTTTGAAAGTTTTATAACAAATGAAATCAATTTTCAAAATGATTTAAATTTTCATCATAAGAAAATTTCATTTGATGTTATTCTATTTTAATCTTTTTCTTTAAACTATTCTTTTCATTTCGATAAACAGATTCTTAAACATGTTATTTTGTAAAATTTTATTCATTATTCCATGTAAATTCAAAAATTATGTGTTTTTATAAGCTTAAAAATTATTAAATGATATTAACAAATATTTTTGGAAGAATTTTTTAATATGCATTTATTCTCAGATAATTTATATATCTTATATTTTATCTTTCCTTTCTCATATATAATTTATTTTTATATAAAAAATTTGTAAAAGTTCTTCAAGAAATTATTTTTTATAAGCAATTATTATATTTCCTATAAAAAATATAGTAAAAAGTTTAATATAATATATAAAAGCTATATGTTTAGATAAAACAAACAAATATTTTTATTTCAGTTATAATTATTTTGTACATGAGTATAACAAAATAAATTCAATGAAATCAGATCAATAATGAAAAATAAATTGAATTAATTTTACATATTTTTATTGATACTTTATAACAAACTTATAAAATATTTGTTTGCTCGAATTTTAACTCCGCTGTATAAATATTCAAATATTTGAAACCTACTCAAAATTTTAATTTTAGTTAATTTTGCTTTCAAAAGTAAAATCTAACCGTAAAGTGACGAACAGGATAAAATCCAAGTTCAAATGAAATATTTGTCACAGGTATTTATAAAAACTCGATGTTAAAATAGTTATAATGGAGCCTCTTAATTTTACCCAAGAGTCAATCATTTAAATTTACATGCAAATTAATTTATTCCTTACGTTTATGTACTTCAAATGCAAAAATTTTTGTAGCTCTCTATTTAAATTGTTTGAGATGTTGTAGTTTAGGTAGGTGTGGGAAAAATTTGAACTCTGTCAATGGAAATAAAACAGACCTTAAATCAACTTTCATCATTTTCTCAAATACCTTAGTGGTGCCAGAGAAAGGAATGTAAATTATCCGACACGAAAAACATTAAATCTTTTGCCTATTGATGATAGGATTGCCCTACTCTTGACCTTCTTGAGATATATATTTGTAAATAATAAACATAAGTCACTCCACTAAAGGATGGATAACTAATATGGATTTTAAATAAAAAAAAATTTGGCAAATTGATCTTGGATTACTTCTGATCTTGGAATGCTCTGTATTTAAAGATAAAAATTGTTCATCTCATTGACATAAAATTACACAAAACAACTGAATGCAATTATTGAAGGGAATTCTTAACATCCCAAGGAATCTTTTTGATCCCAAGGAATCCCAAGGAATTATTGAACATCCCAAGGAATCTTGAGAGTCCTGTGATTATCGCCCTTACAACTCAAGCCAAGTTGAAATTCTTTACTAAAAATTGTTGTGTTGTGGATTGTAAATATCAATTAACATTTTCTTGATGTTTGACTTTACTCATTTCTTGTTTAATGAGTGGGAAATTTTACTTTTTTCGATACTTTATTCATTTGTGGTTTTCTACAACATACTAAGTTGAAATTCTTTGGTAAAAGAAAATATGACATTCATCACAATACAAACAATTTTATCGTTGTTTTTTTTTTAAAAAAATTGAATTTTATTCATTTACTTTTCATGTACATCAGGTCATTAACTTTTTGACTTATGAAATTAAGATGTCTGCGTAATTTTTCCATAATAAACTATATTGTTGTATATGTGCGGAATGTGTGGAATATTTTCAAGATGAATTATTTTGATTTCTTTTAAGAATTTAGCTAATAATATTTAGAATGTTTTTTTTATTTATTGACTGCATATTATTAATATTACACAAAAATTCGAAATAAATATAAAAAACTTGATTATCAATTTATGTTTTATTTATCAAAAATATTAAAAATATGATAATTCTGTTCAATATATACACATATAAGCCATACATATATATACCAAGGCTTACATGTATACATATTGAAACCAAAAAGGTTTTAATAAACTCATAGTATTTTTACATATGACTGTCTATCCAAGAGTAAGAAAAACAATCAAATGCTCCTTCGTGTCAGATGTGTCCTCCCCATACTGCAAGAAATGCTTCGCAGCATTTTTCATATTCAGCCCCAGATGGTTAAGGATTCTTGATGTAGAAATGGGCATTTCTCAATTGGCATTTCTCAATCGAAGGCATTGATGCAAAGTGCTAAATGTTGAATATGTACGTGATTACTGGCTCAGAAGATAAATCTTATGGTTCTTTGATAAATCTCAGAGAAGTTAGGTGTAAAATTCTGTAACAGCAAAACAGTCAAACATTTTATCCCAAATCTAGTCGAAAATTTCTAGAAAGAGATTAATTTAAGCATATACGATGTAAAATAATTTACTGCCATGTAAGAACAGACAGATTAATTTGCGAAACAGCAAATATAAAATTACATTTTCGTGCATAAAAAAAATCACTCAAATTCATGCAATATTATAAAATTTTTGAAAAACTTATTACATGAAGGGATTCTAAACTTTTATAAAATTTTAATAAAATATCTTTTTAGTACAATAAAATTATTTCCAGAAACACGTCCCAAGAATATTCTTAAATTTAGTTCTATGAACGCTGTTTACTTTATTCCTTGCGGGGAATTTTTTAAATTCCATATTGTTATTTATCCAAAATATGGTATTAAATTGAAGTTTTTTATATTACATAAAATTATTAAATATATCCATATTCTAAGGATATATTTCTCCTAAATATATTTCGTTAGCAGCAATAAAATTTTCATAAATGTTGCGTACTTCTCAAATTAAATGCAATTCATCTGCAGGGCTTATGGATTTTTTATAAGTAATATATATTATATTTCTTATCATTTTAAAATATGAAAAAATAAGATATTGATTGCAGAGAAACATATATTTAAAAAGTAAACTCATAGAAATTAAAACATATTTCAATATAATTAAAAATAGTTTGTAGCATATCAGACGTTAGTTATATATTTCAGTTTGAAAGAAAAATAATAGTAAGAAAATATAAGTTTCTTATTTTTTAAAGAATAATAATCAGGTTCCTTTTCATGGATAAAATAATTCCTGGGAAGGAAAATTTAAATTAAACTTAACATTTTAATAAACTTTGCTAAAATCTAAAAATTATTGTTAATAAATCATAAATAGAACATTGATTACTTACAAGTGTGTTGGCAACATCTAAAAGACATCTTAGAATGCCTAATCTAATGAATTTTTCAATGCTATTTTTCAGCAAAACAGCGCTCAGCCATGTACACTTTACCATAAAGGTTTACAAGTATATTGTAATTATTTTTCATAAACTCTAAAATTACCATGTCTTGCTTCAGTCCAATTTTTTTTTTCGGAATACATATGGAATTACTTATCAGATGAAAATTACAGAACCTGTTACTGATAAAATTGACTTCATGCTTTAGTTAATGAGAGATAGCAATATAACTGGGAGTAGTTTAAGACCTATTGAAATCGTTAGTGCATATATTAGTTTGGGGTAAAAGAAATCCATTATTTTTACGTGAACTTTTTGTAACTTCTTTCAGATTTGCTTTGCAAAAAAGGCTTAAGACAGTTTTCATGTAGATTTTTAGGTCTTGTGTGAAGCTACGACTTCTGACATGCTGTCAAGTTTGATCATTTTTGATATTTTATAGACATTCTCGACAATGTTGTATCCATGCGAGGTGCATCTTTAGCATCCAAATACCCAAACGGAGTCGACGAAACAAAAATTGTACGTAACTGGTTGTTACAGTCTTATATAGGACGATAAACACCTTTCACAATTTTAGCAACCCGGCTATCTTTTTCGTCGTTACAAGAGAAAAACGAAAATGTATCGAATTTTTTGTTTGTTGTCTTCCATTTTTGTAACCTTGTACTCGTAGCTGAATTAATCAAACAAAAAACAGCAAGAGGATATTTTAGTGTCAAATGTCACCTTTCCAACGAGCATAAATCTGAAATTGTTTGATAGATACCTCACGAGATAGCGATCACTACAGACGTCTACCGGAAAAAATAATGTATTACTTTTTCCCCAAACTTATATATCCTACCTATATAATTTAAACATATTTGAGGATTATTTAAGCATAGTAAAAACATGAAAGAATAACATTAATATAGTATAATAATGAGAAAAAAATTACACATTCCAATAGATTTAAAAATAATTTGTAGCATATCAGACGTTAGTTATATATTTCATTTTGAAAGAAAAATAATAGTAAGGAAATATAAGTTTCTTATTTTGTAAAGAATAATAATCAGTTTCCTTTTCATGGATAAAATAATTCCTGGGAAGGAAAGTTAAAATTAAACTTAACATTTTAATAAACTTTGCTAAAATCTAAAAAATATTGTTAATAAATCATAAATAATGAAAAACTTAGAAATTTTATATTTTATTCGTACAAGTAATTGAATTCTAAGCTGTTAAAAAATCTGAATTCATTAGTTTTAAAACGAAAAAGGCTCTCTCTTAGGAAATATTAATTTCGTTTTCACTTTAAAGAAATTATATTTAAATAAATTAATAAAGAAATATTTTTGAAAAACCTAGATGACATTTTCATCAATAATAATAATAAAATACTTTAATTTTTAAATACTTCTGATTTTCGAATACATTTAAAATAATATTTCTCGAAAACACAACTCTAAGTTATAAGTTCTCTAGAAATTATTGTTCTTAAAGGTATCATTTTTAATTCATATAACAGAGAATTATTTAAAAAAGCAACGTAATTAGTAAAAAAAAATTTTAACTAAGGATAAATAAATACATTAATAAAATATTAAAAGTAATAATATATTTGATAATGAAACAGTTTCTATTAAGGAGCTCTCGTAAGAGATCATGTAATTATAAAATCATATAATGAAGGTAAAGTACATGATTAATTGGCTTATTCTAATTTGGAATCTAATAATTATTTCACCTTAAATGCTGTAGAAGAGTAGATAACTAGATGAGATAGAAAAATAACAAGTACATATTTCTACTTCATCAAATAATGTCTTTTATTTTTTTCTCATTATTATACTATATTTCTGTTATTCTTTCAGTGTTTTTACTATGCTTAAATAATCCTCAAATATGTTTAAATTATATAGGTAGGATATATTAGGTTAGGGAAAAAGTTATCCATTATTTTTTTTCGGTAGACGTCTGTAGTGATCCCTATCTCGTGAGGTATCTATCAAGCAATTTCAGATTTATGCTCGTTGGAAAGGTGATATTTGACACTAAAATATTCTCTTGCGGTTTTTTGTTTGATGAATTCAGTTACGAGTACAAGGTTTTAAAAAGGGAAGACAACAAATAGAAAATTCGATACATTTTCGTTTTTCTCTTATAACGGTGAAAAAGATAGCCGGGTGGCTAAAATTGTGAAAGGTGTTTATCGTCCTATATAAGACTGTAACAACCAGTTACGTACAATTTTTGTTTCGTCGATTCCGTTTGGGTATTCGGATGCTAAAGATGCACCTCGCATGGATACAACATCGTCGAGAATGTCTATAAAATATCAAAAATTATTAAAGTTGACAGCATGTCAGATGTCGTAGCTTTGCACAAGACCTAAAAATCTACATGAAAACTGTTTTAAACCTTTTTACAAAGCGAATCCGAAAGAAGTTACAAAAAGTTCAAGTAAAAATAATGGATTTCTTTTTCCCCAACCTAATATATGCACTAACGATTTCAATAGGTCTTAAGCTACTCTCAGTTATATTGCTATCTTTCATTAACTAAAGCATGAAGTCAATTTTATCAGTAACAGGTTCTGCAATTTTCATTTGATAAGTAATTCCATATGTATTCCGCAAAAAAAATTGGACTTTTTAACAAATTCCAAGCATAATTAATGGAAACAAGACATGGTAATTTTACAGTTTATGAAAAATAATTACAATATACTTGTAAACTTTAATGGTAAAGTGTACATGGCTGAGCGCTGTTTTGCTGAAAAATTCTCTAGATTAAGCATTGTAAGATGTCATTTAGATGTCGCCAACACACTTGTAAGTAATCAATGTTCTATGCTGCGCAAAAACATATCAACTGACCCAATCAATTATCCTAAGATCTTCATGCAGCTAATTCGATTGTATATCACTCAATAGCAAATGCTTCTCAAGACTACTAATGCTTTCGAATCTATTCAGTAGTCATTAGGAAAAAGTAAAATCATTATCCTAAGATCTTCATGCAGCTAATTAGATTTTATGTCACTCAATAGCAAATGCTTCTCAAGACTACTAATGCTTTCGAATCTATTCAGTAGTCATTAGGAAAAAGTAAAATCATTATCCTAAGATCTTCATGCAGCTAATTAGATTTTATATCACTCAATAGCAAATGCTTCTCAAGACTACTAATGCCTTCGAATCTATTCAGTAGTCATCAGGAAGAAGTTAAATCATTATCCTAAGATCTTCATGCAGCTAATTAGATTTTATATCACTCAATAGCAAATGCTTCTAAACTACTAATGCCTTCGAATCTATTCAGTAGTCATTAGGAAGATGTAAAATTCTTCCATGAATTTTATACTCCCCTCTTTAGATATCATCGAACCTTTTAATATCGAAAGCTTTCTGGAAAATATTCCTTATAATTACAGATTCCTTACATTTATTTATTCTCTTTATAGTACCCTATCTCTTCGTAAATTTTTTACCAAGAAATCGGAAATCTTCTTAAAATTAATATCTATGGCTAAATCGATGTCTAGAATAGATCTTATAGCCACTAAACCATTTACAGGTAGTATAAATTAATGCACCACTGAATTTCTGCTAACACACACAAATGATCAATAAAAAATATCATGTCTAAACTAACTATAGTTTTATACATAATTTCTTTTTTACTTGTCTAATCCTTTCATGTATTTTAGACCAGTAGAACAGATTTACTGCTCACTTCACTAAATTATTCTTACCTGGGTAGAAGCAATAAAATAACAAACTTGGTAATTGATTTGTCTGTTCAATAAATCTCTCTTTTCAGAATTATGATGTGATTTCAATGGGACAATTTTTCATGACATAATCGAGCACGCTAAAAAATAATCGACTGTACTCTTAAACACCTTAATATGTACTGAAAATTCAATTGAATCATAAAAAAACATAATTTAACTGCAAATACTGTTCAATTAGGCTGTTTTAAGTTCTGCTTGATTTATAATCAAAATACTTATCACACCAATTTCCACTGTTAGTTGATAATAATCCTTAGCATAATGTATGAAATTAAATGATCTTGGTAAATATCATTGCTCAAGAAAATTGTTTCTGTATACTTACATTTTTAAGCAAAGTTTATAAAATCGCATGAAGCGATGCAGAATGTTACTCTGAATTCATTAATATTTTTCAGCTATTTTTCTATTATTAGTTGCAAAACGTCAACTTTTACATTATATTTTTATTTTCTCACAAATTATTTTATATAATTTTCATATGAAATATTGCTCAAAAAAGCCAATGGTTGAGAAATGATGTTAATATTTGAAAGTACTTTCGAAAAAGCTGAAATTTCCTACCTTTACATATTAAAAGTTAAGAATTAGTATTAGGAATATTTCATAATATTACTAATCTGTTAACTTTCAATAATACAAAAGAAGTCTGTGCATCATTCAAACTAAAGAATATAATACCAAAGAAGTCTCTGTTTATTTAAGCAAATAGAGAGGAAAGAAGTCTGTGTAAACAAAATAATATAATAGGAAAGAAGTCTAATTTCAATAATTATTTGTTTTAGTTGGAAAAAATACAAGTTTTTCAATCATTATTTTATGACTGGTGCATTAATATCAAAGAAAATTTATACGAAAGTATAGTATAATCCTATAATTTATATATATGATAAAATTTAAATGTAAATTGGTCTGAAATTTTTCTATTCTAAATTCTTTATTTAATAAAGAATTTATGACTTTTACAGCCAATTTATCATGAAGAAATGAGACACTTTATGTTCTAAAGAAGCATTGTTTTTCATTATACTTCAAATTTATTATAATCTTTAAATAAATTTTATCAAATAATATACTATGTTCTTGCATAATATTAGTTTCTCTGCTTCCGTTTCGATTTTTGTTTCAACTTCAATTCTATCTAGATAACTTGTAAACTCTTAAATTATCCATAAATCCCCCCTTCTCTTTTAATTTATTTAAAGAAACTTTTAAAAACATTATTGCGTTAATCTGCGCTTTAGGTCCTCTACTCTGCCAACGTGGCGATAAATGCACCAAGCGTGGTAAACCGGACGTTTTTATACCTAATGAGCTCTTTTTGGCAACCTCCGAAGGAAATAATTTGCGCTTTTTCCCGCATGCTCATTAATTGGGTTTTTTTTTTTTTTTTTTTTTTTTTTTTTTTTTTTTTTTTTTTTTAGCATTTTCATTGATTGTTAGTTAGTTTCAGTTTGAAAAATCGGTTATTTTCATTGGTTGCTAATTAGTTTAAAACCATTAAAAATCGTATTCCATTATCACCATGGCAACAGCGTTTTTGAAAACTCGCCAAGTACGGGACCCACAGCACACTTTCGCCAAGTTGGCTGAGTAGGGGACCTAAAGCGCATTTTCACCACATTATTGTTTTTATTCTCTCTAATTATAGTTTAATAGTAATAATCTGCAGGTAAGAATATTTCTCGATATAAGTTTTCATATGAATGAGTATTGAATAATGCATTGCTAAGCTCAAAACAGTTTTGTGTGCTTCTAATAAAATCAATTTATTTTACTTTTAAGTTCTTATGAGATTGTTTCAATTATTCTGAGGAAATATTCAAGATACTTCTTGAATAAATTCCTGTGCAAAATAAAACTCCTCATATATATGAAGCGACCCAAATTGAATTTGGTGGCAAATCTAAGTTAATGCACAAACTGAATTTAATTCAAGTCATATAAACAGTATGGGTTTTGCTGTGAAGTTTCATTAAATTGAAATATTTGCAATTTTCAAATAAACTTAACATCTTTTACAAAATTTTTAGTTCAGCTTCTTTTTTTATTTTCAAGTATTGGTCACAGGAGTCAAAAATTTTCGTATAGTAGTCCAAAGATATTTCTAATTTTCATTATTAAAATACTAAACTTCATCAATTTATAAACAAGGGCATACTATACAATGCATTTTGTTAACATTGCTCTCGGAAAAATAAGGTTAATCCTGTAATTTAATTATAATACATATTTCATTCATAATTATTCCCCTGCATGATCACCTAGACATAAAATATCAATATTAATGTTTTATTAATAGTTAACCACTGTATCACAATTTATTACAAAGATTTTGTTCTTTAATTTTGTATTTTTTTTAATAATGAGGATATATTGCACTTAATTTTTGAAAAAAAAACTGCAAGATAATCATAAAACGTGAATCAAAAAGAATCTGTGATCAGTTCTCAAATGCCAAGCTAAATTTCTTAAAATCTCCTTAGCTAAACAGAAGTTGCTAGATAAATAGAATGAAAATTTTAGCAGAATTGCATTTATTGTGTTGCAAATGAATATCTTTGAGAACGTATCTTCCTCTATTCACGTTTTATGATTAAATTTCTTCTTAAGAAGGAATTTGTCAAGGAATATCTTAAATGTTTCCTCATAATAAGTGAAACAACTCTCATTTGAAGAAGATTTGAAAACACTTTGACATGACACAATTATTTACCACTTACAAAGATTAGATTTTTTATGAAAGTCACACTTCTTTTATTTAATCAACATTCTATATTTCATAATGAATTTTCATGCATGTGAATATTCACATTGAAGGGTTTTATAGAAGTTTTTCATATAAAAATGTAGAGCAATGTAATTCTTTTTGAAATATGAATTGAGCAAGCAAGTATAATATTCAGAAGTACTTGCTCGAGTAATGCATTAATCATTAAACCTATTCACTTTTCTGAAAATAAGGGCTTGTACAATAGAAATGCACCAGACGACGTTTATCAATTTATCTTCCCGTTCTTTATACTTACCTATTGTCTGAAAATGATATCAATTCATGGAGGTTAAAAAGTCACATCCCGCAAAACTAAAAGGCAGAGCGTTCAATAACTGCTAGAGATAACACTTCTGATAACAAAGGTATCCCTTTTTTTATACCTTCTAAACAAATAGCATCTTATTTATTTAAACTCTTTCAGTCAACAATAAAACTTACTAATCTTTCATATTTCGTACATAAATGTCACTATAATCTTCGGTAAGAAAGTTGAATTATTAATATGTATAACACAGATATATTCACATTAGTTAAACATATATTCTTAAATATTTTGATACTAAGCATAACAATTTAGAGTACAATATTTCTTATACTCTTTAAATAAAATATTGCCAATTATTGTTTTCTTTATTGATGAAATTTTATCAAGTATTCGTTTTATGTTATATATAACAAATACCAAAAGCAATCTATAGATTTTGGATTGTTGAATTATTATTCAAATGAATATTTAATTACAAAAAAGAAATTTATTGCTTAAAACTAAACAATAATAAATTTATAAAAAATTGTATATATATATATATATATATATATATATATATATAATTTTAGAAATGTATTAAGATTTTCGTAAATCATAAATATTTACTAATAAGATTAATAATTTTAAGCTTTTTAATTTATAATTCATAGATCAGATAATAGAATAAACTATAATGTCAAAAATTCAATATGCAAAAATATTTTTAAATTCAATCTCAGCTCTTTTTGCTGAGTAAATTTACGGCTGAACTAAGTTAATCTTTTGAAAGTTTAACGACGTGTAACCAAATATATATACAAAAGGATACAATCAAGAATCTCTTTGAAGATGAAAGCTAAATATGCTGGATTGTATTGCTGGTGTTTTGATACCGTAAAAGTAATTTTCTTAGGTACGGCTAGAGAGAAATCAAAGAAATGTGAGTTGAAAAATTGCTCCTCTCTTGCTTTTTTCCCCACAATGTATGTTAAGATTAGTTTTCTTTTATTTTTCCCTCAGAAGTGCCCCATCACGCAATATAGGGATTACCAGGAGAGTCGTAATACGGTGGTAGAAAAGAAGGAGATGCGAGTCTAAGATGCACTCCAGAAATAAATAAAAAGGGACTTCCTTACAAGAGAGGGAAAGCGATTTCATGGAAAATAAACTTGAGCTCCCTTGCAGAAGATTAAGATATGTTTTAATAAGTCTTTTCTCTGTTTTAACTGCCAATTTAATACTTATTTTGCTATTTTGTGTTCGGAAATATGCTTAGACAACCAAATTATATTGGAACATATTTAGGAAACTTATATTTCGTTGATTACTAAGTCATTTTTAACACAGTTAGGCAGTTTTATGTACAAAAAATAAAGACAGGCTAAGAGATTTTGCTAATTTACAGTTCAGATCAAATTAAAGGTTTCCTAGAAAGGAAAACTCAGATAATAAAGAAATTTAAAAGTGGAATTTAAGGAGTTACATTGAGATTCCCGATAAAACCTTACCATTTTGATTATTAAATTTCATCATTAAAAAATTCATAGCATTCTGGAAACAGTTCCATGCATCAATTAATATGAAGTATATACATTCACGTTAAGATTATTACTTTTGTGCTATTAATGCAGATAATTAACGCACATTTTTGTTTATAATTGATGCACATTATTCCACCAGTCGTATAGAATATTCTACGCATTTTTTTATAAATACTTCATAACTATTTTTTATTTTACATTCACAACATTTGCTTCCTGTTACTCGAAACACAGGAATTATGAATATAATAGAACTCTTGAAAGAAATTTATTTTACAGTTAGTAGTAGCTATATTATGGCTATTATAGAAATGATAACTGTTACAAAACACACGTATATACATCCAGCCATCCATCCATATACATCTATATATATATATATATATATATATATAGCAGTAGCAGTTATGTGAATAATTAGTATGAAATATTTTTCAATAGTTCATTTTTAAAATGAAAGAAATTGCTTCGTTAACATAACTCACAAATTCATAAATATTATATTGCTCTAATTCATAATTGCAGTTAAAATGTATTTTTTAGAGCATTAATTGTATTATCTATTAAATGTCCAATAATAAAAGCATGTGAATATCATTTTAAACTGGTGAACTGATTAAACTAATAGACTTGTTTTAATTACAAAAGAAATCTAACAGAATCGTCAGTTATTTGGTTTAGTATTGTTAATTACACAAAATACAAGGTTGTTTTGAGTTTATAATTTCTTAAAAGACAAGAAGAAACCATGTAAATATTTCATTCGGAAGCAAGAAATTCACTATCTTTATCAATGTATAAATTGAAGGTTTCAAATTAAAAAATGGTTTCTCCAGTTGTTAAAATCATTTACGATGTTTTTAATTTCCCCTAAAAAATAAAAAGACGAAAAGATTGAAAAATAACAGAAATGTATATTTTTCACATACATTTCTGATTTATAAAAACCTATACCAGATTTCTCAATTCCCATTGTTGAATAAAATTGAATTTCTCTAAGTAGAAATTTATACTTTAGGTTAGAAATTAAAAATAGATTAAAAAATTTCCATCTCGTAACGCGTTTCTTCCAAATATAATTTTTCTGTTTAATATTAACGTAAAATTTGAAAGAAATAAAAGAAATTTTAGATTTTTTATAAATTAAAGCTTGACTCTGAAATCGATAAATATTTACCTTTGAAATGTATTTATAACGCTTTATTGCTTATTTTTAGTAAAATCTACATTTATTTGGAAAATTTAATTTTACTTATTATAGTAGTCTTTATTTTTGTTCATAATTTTTACACTTTTAATTTTTTGAATTTATTTTTATTTAAAAGATAATTTAATAATTTATTTAATAAAACATTAAAATATATTTCTAATGAGATATTAAAATATTTGTGAGCAATATTTCTGTTTTTTAAATCAATAATTTTGAAATTAGTATGTGCATATGATGCAAATAAATATTTAGAAGCAATTGGGATGTTTACTTATTAAAAAATAATTTTGATAAAAATTCAATGTTATAAAATGTTCCAAAAAATTTTAGAAATAGTCTCATTCTAATGTTTAATCTTTTTCTTTTTTAATCTTTTTCATTTAATCTTTTTCTTCAATGTTTTCTAAAACACGCATACTAAATGAAGCTAATTGTTTTTATACTAATTAGATATATATATATATATATATATATATACATATAACTATCTTCATAAATTAATTACAATAACAATAAGAATCATCCGAGTTTAATCTTTGAAGATGTCTGAACATACTAAATGAATCTAATTGTCTTCGAACAAATAATCAAATTATGGTAAAATATGGTTTTTATTGAATCCTTATTAGGTGTATTTCATTAAAAACTTTCCTTTTGATAAATACAAGATATTATTAATATAATCATCTTCATAAATTGAAGACAATCAGTTTGATAAATAATTTAAAAAGCAAAAAAGCGTTACATACTCGTAAAAGTCATTTAACAAACAAAAAAATAACAAAAAAGCTGGATATTCGTTTGTTGTATTTATAGTAATCACTATATGACTTATGAAATCTCTCCCTTTCAGAGAATCAATAGAATATTTGAATGATAAGAATGTTAATAAGGTCTGATGTGTAAACTACATGTATTAATTTAACTGATTTACCATAAGATTTACTTCAACACAGGGCACGATGTTTTAACAATAACAAATTTGCAAATCGCGTTTTGCCATTCTGACAGTCTCGTACATCTCCTTCTAGTGGTGCTTTTACATTTCTCATGCATGGCTAGCAATGCCGTAAACTTACTGAATTGTCGAGTTTATCTTGCAGAAATCTACACCACTGAGCAACCCGAACTTACCCGAAGTTCTGATGTACTTGTATGAGACGTTTGATAGGGCGCAACCCCGAGGGCGGGCATGTTTCGCACAGGCTCCATCCAATTCAGATCTATTAAAAACTCTTCCAATTGTAAGTAGATCATAAATTCAGGTTTTAGGCAGTTATTTACAATATTTGAGTGAAAATGCGCTTTGGGTCCCCTACTCTGCAAACTTGGCGAAACTGTGCTGTGGATCCCGTACTTGGCGGGTTTTCAAAAACGCTGTTGCCATGGCGATAATGGAATACGATTTTTAACGGTTTTAAACTAATTAGCAACCAATAAAAATGACTGATTTTTTAAACTGAGACTAATTAACAACCAATGAAAATGCTAAAAAAAAACCAATTAATGAGCATACGCGAAAAAGCGCAAATTATTTCCTCCAAATGGTTGCCATAAAAAGCTCATTAGGTATAAAAACGTCCGGTTTACCACGCTTGGTGCATTTATCGCCAAGTTGGCAAAGTAGGGGACCTAAAGCGCAGATTAACGCAATATTTGTACTGTAAAAATGGGTGTTGTCATTTGTATCATAAATCATGAAGACATGACACTCTGTCACAAGCACATATGTTAATTAATTTGATGTCATGATAAATATTTCATGTCAGGGTTCTGATTAGTATACAATTTGTTCGGAAACCCAGCTTGACTTACATTAACAAGCAGTTTTATATCATGCGGTTGATGCAAGACCATATTCCCAGCTGAACTCAGTACGGTTTCGAATAGAATCTTTTGATACACTCGTCATATAATATCGACTTCCCATCTTCGGATCTCTACCTTTTTTCTCCCCTATGGTTACATCCTTCTTGTGCTTTCTTCCATTCTACAAAGACGACTGCAATGAAGTTAATTTGTTTGTGGACTCGTGGCCACCTAGTTTCCGGGGCAAAGGCTTCGAAAACCTATTAAAACATTGGTAGAAAATCATATATTTGAGAGGTGACTTTTATCCGCACTAAAGGCGCTGCTTTCATGATTACTTTCCTAATTTAATTAATAATAGTTTTGGAAGAACGCTTCCGTTACAATTCGATATTTTAAGCTTCCCAAGAATACAATGAAGGTCACAATGCAGAGCAGTACAAAGAAGCATTTTGATTATTATTGTATAACTTTATTGCTGTAACTATCATTCATTTTTGAATGGTTAGAAGGAAACTTTCTTACATTTAATCAATCGATATCAATCTAAAGAAGATTTATTAAAATATAAAAATCTACAAATTTTAACAATTCTGTTCAACTGGAAGAATTGATTAAAGTTAAAAAATTAATTCCTTTTTCCATTCTTTTAACAATACATTGACATTTAATTTCTTTGTTAAAATTATAAAACTTTTTATTAAGTAGATTTGTTTATTTTCAACTACTGAGATAAAAAAAGATCTAATATCATAATCACCATTTTCTTGCATCATATAATTATGAAATGTAATTCTGTGTAAATTAATTCATTTATTATCTTTTCTCTGATTTACACCAACATAAACTAAATTGCATTTAAGTTGCAAATCTAATGAAATTCTCTTTTTAAATATATATATATATATATATATATATATATATATGTGTGTGTGTGTGTGTGTGTGTGTGTGTTGGCAATAGGAGGAAACCGAGGACAAAACAGTGTATACACACCTTCTAACCGAGGACCTCAGCGGAACCGAGGACGTCCTCGGTTCCATTTTGCTATTTTTGTGCGGAAATTACATAATTTAAACTTAAATTTTAAATTTCATTTAAATTTAAGAATGCTCTTGATTTAATTTTTCTTATTTTACATTTAAATTATACATTTTAGTTTTTAATTGTCATTTTTTATTGAAATTTAATGATGTCCTCGGTTTACACCTTTTATATTAGATTTTTGTGTACTGTGTTAAAAGTGCGTATCCTGTAAAATATGAGGTCCTCGGTAATTCGGAAAAATCCTAGTTTTGAGTATGTCCTCGGTTAGGCAATAAAATACACATTGTGTATATCAAACAGATTTATAATAATATCGTTTATTGTGATAACTTTATAAAGGCTAATATATTTAGTTCTTTAGTGTATTATTAGGGATACAAAATTGTTTTTCTTTATATTTCTAAATAATTAATTATATTCTTATTAAGTAAATTAAAAATTTAAGTAAACTTAACTACATCAAATTTGAGTTTACTTTTTGTAGAATTGCAAATTCGTTGAGAATAAAAGAAGCTTCTTTAGTAGATTCTGAAATTTAATGTTTTTTTAATTTAATACAAATTTCATTTTTTTAAATATAAAAATTATTTTGTAATATGTTATAAAAAAATTTCATGCTTATATTTTTATTGAAAAGTTTTCTTATTTAAAAAATTTTCTTCCTTCGAAAAAAAAATTAATGATATAATGTGAAGTGTAATTTTAATTTTATTTAACAAATTGTACATTTCTTTAATTTGCATTCTAATTTAATCAATATGTTAAGCTTCGTTTTATTTACATTTTTAAAAAATAAAATGTAAATATATTTATATTCTCCTGTTGCTTCATTGATATTTATTTCAGAACTTATGTATAAATTATTTGAGAAATTAAAATTAATGTTAATTAAAAATTTATCAAAAGGTTTTAATTATACTTGTTCAGAAATTGAAATTTTCAATACATTATATCAATGCGTTAAACTCTTAATATAAAATCTTATAAAAAAAGAACTTTACTATACACTTATCAGCCCACTGAATTATAAATATTATAATTTTAATTTACTTTACTTAATGTATTAATATTTCTTACCTCAAAGTACATAATATACATACCTGCAATCGAGGACATCATATACACACCGTCAAACCGAGGACATCCCATACATACCGGCAAACGAGGTCATTATATACACACAGGCAACTGAGGACCTCCCATACATACCGGCAAACGAGGACTTTATATACATACAGGCAAACGAGGACCTTGTATACACACTGACAAGCAAGGACCTCATTTCGATATAAAAAAATTAAACAAGCAATTTAATTGAATTGAATAAATAATTAATTGAATATTTATATTGAAGACCTCATACATTCACTTGATTTTTTTTATATGAAGTCAATACAATAAATTGATTCATATTGAAATTTCCGAAGGAGAAATTATTAATAAAAAGAAGCTTGATATGCATCTGAAGTACAGTAGTTTGCATGCCTTTTGAAATTATCAGTTCAGCTTATTTTAATTTTATTTCTATTTCCTTAATGAATCTGTTTTATCTAATATATTTTACTGACTAATCATTATTTCATTTGAATTTGAATATATAAGTATAAATACTCGTATGATCATTTTTTATAATATCACTTTTCTAGATTCTGTTTTTGACAATATCCATTTTTTAAATTTAGTTTTTGGCTAACATTGTTCTCTTTTTATTCTTCTAAATAACGATATATTTTTGTTAACTGTATTATTTTGTTCATCTGACTCAAATTTTCATTAATCCAATCTTCTTTCCCCAATTTTAATTTCTATATCATAATCATCCATTATAATAAAGCTTTTAAATTTTAGGGGGTATGTATAAGAGAGTACTTATTTTACTATATAAGATAATTTTCGATACAAATACACGAAATTATTATTCTCAAATACAATAACAAAATTTCTTTATTTCACCAATCTAAAATTTCTAAACGCAATAACATTCTCAACTTTGGTATATTTTAAATCTCTCCAACTGCAAAGGGGAGATTCGATATGCCTTGACCATTTCCTGTAAGTGATTGATTAATCACAGATCACTGAGAAAATGCCCTGGGAATTCAAAGGCCCTCTGAAAACCACATGGTACATAGAAAAGTTTGTAAGAAGGATAATTTTAGGATGAGGTTTGTTTTTAAGCAGATTAAAAATAATGAATTTTGCTTAAATTTAGAATTAAATATTTGAAGGGAAATTTAAATAAATATTCAAATGTAAATGCTTAGAAATTTTCAGAGCAAATAACAAAGTCAAAAGTTATGATATTATTATCAGTATTTTTTTCTCTCTCTTTAATTTACATTTACGTACTTTTATTTACTAATGAAAATATAATGAAATATAGATTTTTAAGTTATAAATTTTTAAATATTTATTTAAACTAAAAAAAACTGTTAAACTATTTTACTATTTTTTTAAACAGTAAATTATATGAAAAGCAAAGACAAAGAATTAATAGTGAAAGGGGGAAAATAACATTGTCTGTAACATTAAATCAATTTTATTCATAAATCCGTAAGAGTATTTATTATTATATTTCATTGTAATACATTATTCTCCATTATAACGTTCTAACGAGAAAAGAAAACATTTGTTTAATTCACTTTGAAACAATAATGTTTCTAATTTTTTAATGTGTACCTACAATCATAAAGTAAGTTGTAGGAAAATAATAATATTAATGAAAAATAAATTTTGAGAAGTAAACAAAATTTGTAATATTAATTTTAGCCTTTAATACAGCTTTTTTTTTAAAATTAAACACAGAATTTATACAAAAGTTATTTATGAAACATAAATCTAAATAAAACCAGATATTTAATTAATAAAAAAATGATGAAAAATGAAAAAAATTAATGTTATTGAGTAAAATAAATACCAATTTTTCATACAATATAAATAATATAATTCAAGCTTTATAAATAAAACAATTCAACTATTTTCATGTAGATTTCAACTAAATGTGAGCAATATTTTAAGCTGAACTACAGTTTGAACTGAGATCTTGATATAAATAAGATTTAATTTCATTATCTTATTTATTGTTATATTAATTCTAAATGTTAATACAGTCTTCTTCTGACTAGCTTTAGAAAGAAGTTTTTTAAAAATAAATGTATCATCAAAATTTAAAGGAATTTTTTTCCTCAATATTATGAAACATATTCGTTTTCCAAAAATTTAATTAAAGCTTTTAAATCATACATAAGTTGTTTAGAATTTTTTAACAGACGCTCTAATTTTCAAAACTCACTAAATAGGAAATATTTTTTAAGTAATCTTTAATTTTTGTGTGTTTGCGTTGGTTAGTTTTACTTAAGCCAATTCATTTATATGCATATTGAATAAATATAATACATGTCTGTAAATCTGAAATTATCTGTATGTAAAACACCATATAATAAAAGAAGAATTAAACTTGTGAACAGGAGGACTTAAAACTGAGTGAACGCGAGAATCATGAATATAATAACTATTTAATCCTATAATATTAGTATCTTAATTATTTATCAATGATGCAAAAAATTTGGAAATAAAATTCTGCATGAAGCACGTTAAACTCGTGGTTTGTGGGGTGTATGTTTTTAGCAACGCTTACTTTTCCAGGAGTAAATAAAAAAATTTGAAAAACGTAGTTTATTTTTTTAACTTTTGGACATACATGCAAATATTGAGGAAAATCCATCAAATTTTCTCTTTACTTATTATACATGCAACTGTATCTAAATAAGAGCAAGCAACATGAAGGTGTAGCAATCACTTTCACAAGTTTTCACTTCATTTTAGAGAAAATACGTTTCAATGTATTAAGATACTTTACATATATAGATTCTCTCAAAGAATCATCTAAGCAACGAAAGAGAATCTTCCTGCTTTTAAAAAGTCAAAGCTTTAGCTAGAGGGTAAGACCTCAGAGTCTGAGAGAATCTTGGATTCGTTATGCGTCCTCATCGACATGTAGAAAACATCTTTGGAGTAAAGTGAAAGCAGCCAATGGTATATATCAAAATTATTCCATTCCTGTTTTAAAAACTGAAGCTGCTGTATATCCCTCAGAGGTAGATATTTCTAATGTCCTCTGAGAAACATTTGCTAGCTTGTTAAGCTCTAATTATTTTAGTCACATTTTTTTTAGGACTCAAAAAAATTACTGGGTGGACATCTCTAAGATTTATTGACGGACATAATCTAATCTACAATTGCACTATTAGATTATCAAAATCGAAGAGAATCTTATATCGGGCAAATGGGACCAGCCTAGACCTGATGAAATCTCTTACCAAATGCTTGTCACTTAGATCAAGATTCGTATTAAACATACTGTTATTTTTTTAATAGAATATAGGTAAATAACGCTTATCTTAAACTATGGAGGAAAGTAATAGTGAAGACCTTTTTAAAACCACGTGGTACACAGAAACGTTTGTAAGAAGGATAATTTTAGGAAGAGGTTTGTTTTTAAGCAGATTCAAAATAAAGAGTTTTGCTTAAATTTAGAATAATTAAATATTTGAAAGGAAAATCAAATAAATATTCAAATGTAAGTGCTTAGAAATTTCCAGAGCAAATCACAAAGTCAAAAGTTATGAAATTATTTTCAGTATTTATCTCTCTCTCTTTAATTTATATTTACGTACTTTTATTTACTAATGAAAACATAATATAATATAGATTTTTAAGAAATAAATTTTTAAATATTTATTTAAACTAAAAAAAAACTGTAAAACTATTTTACTATTTTTTTAAACAGTTAATTATGGGAAAAGCAAAGACAAAGAATTAATAATGAAATGGTGATAAAATAACATTATCCGCAACATTAAATAAATTTTATTCATAAATCCGCAAGATTATTTATTATTACATTTCATTGTAATAAATTATTCTCCATTATAATGTTCTAACGAGAACAGAAGCCTTCATGCATTTTATCTAATTTTAAATATCGTACGCAATTTACTTAATATTTATTAATTATACAGTATATATTAGCTGCTGTTTCGTAAAGTTTTAAATGTTATGGTAAGATCTATTTTAAAATATTTTAATATTGGTTTGAATAAAAAATCATACATCTAAAACTTAGATTTGCCTTGGCTTGTCCTTTTTTGGACTTTGCACCACAAAACCCAACCAAACAATAAAAAAAAAATTATCTTGATATTTAAAATTGCTTACGAGAAATTCTGTTCGCATAAGAAAAAATATTATTTTCACATGTACAATCGGCTTAGAATGAACTCTTTTAAAAAAGATTTTTTAATTAAAAAAATATTCCTTAATATTATAAACAGGAAATTGAAATAAATTTATAATCTACAGGTGAAATACAATTGAAATCAACAGTAAAATTTTTTCACTTAGAAATAGACTGATTGAATATATATTCTTGAGAAGAATTCGATTGTGTCAATGTTATAATGTCTTAATATTATTAACTACAATAATTATACATCTCAGACATGTGGGATAAGTATATTGATAAAAATTAATAAGAATTTTGCTTTAAAAATAAATAAATACGTTTCTTTTTCCAGCAATATGCAATAAGATTTGAAACATTCCCTTCAGACCATCAAGCACCTCGTTAAACAACCAAGCGAATTGTTTTAGATATCCATTTTAACCAGCCACGTATATATTATTTTCTGTGATTGATTTTGAAAGTTATATTTTCAAAATAAATTTAAAAAAATATTTCCATTGTTTGACTCCACAAATTCGTAATATGAAAATTTAAAAACTTAAAAAGTAGTTACTATTTGTTTAAATATTTTATATTATATGTTTATATGTCTTAGCAATAATAAGAATTTAAAGAATTATTTTTACAATATTGTAGTTTCTGTTAAATTCATTATAATAATTTTGTAGCAATAAACTCTTGACACCATTTCAAATATTTTATAATATTCTTAACTTAAAATATAGGCTTTGAGTGAATGGATTCTAAAGTTATTAAAAAACAATCAAAATAAAATAATATATACTATTAATTACGAATAAGAAAAATTTTCCAATTATTAACCCTATTATTTTCGAAGAAAAATAATAAGGTTTACTTAAATTATCTTCATTTAATTTTTAGTAAAAAAAAAAATGATAAATTTTTTTGTAAGAAAATGATTCTAACATATTCATTAATTGAGCCTTAGTTATATATTATTTCAGAAGTGTAAAAAATACAATAAATATACTGGATATACTCTTTACATATTATCTTGGCAGATAAAATGCAAACATCTTAAACAGAAATCAGGTTTTGTAAACAATATACTATAATATGGTTTGAAACTGTAACTAAATGAATTAAAATAAAATTTCACTAAATAACAGTCATTCTACAGTTAATAACTTGAAGTTGTATCTAATTATTTATATTAATTTCCGAAAAAGCATTTAAAGAAATTGCAATTCGACTTAACAAGCTGTTTTCATTTAAATTATTCACTTTGATTTTTATTTTCTGCTCATTTTGATAATTATGTTTATATATATATATATATATAAATGTGATGGTAGTTTTTCTATTCAAGAATTTATACATGATGAAAATATGTGGCGTAGAAAGTTATTAATGTTAATTTTAAAAAGAGTTCAGCAGGAAATAAATTTTAAGGGAGAAACCATTTGCAGGATAACATTGAGAAGCAAACCATTAAAGCATAACAAAACGAGAGTTCCGGTGTCGTTGAGTCGAGAAACTGGTTCTAAAAACGGCGCAAGTAGAAACGATTTCTTTTAGCCCCCACCACCGGCAAATACCAAATGTCTATTTTGTATAACATGATATAGCATATTTACTAATCACACAGAATATTTTAAAATTATTGGTTTTAAATAAACTTTAAAATAATTGTATGATTAATTTCATTAATTTATTTCACCTTTAGCTAACAGAAAACATAATTCAAACGTCAGATTTTTTTTTCAAAGTTAATAAAACGTAATTAGCTATATGAGAAATGACATATGTTAAAATATTTAAATATATTCAAAAGATTTCTAAAAAGTAAGCATAAATATGATATAAAAAAACTAAATAAATATATTTTGAACTAATTAATTTCCCTAATAAATGAGTACATAAGCACTGAAGTACAATTTAATGCTGATTTCAGAAGAAAAAATAAAAATAATCTTTATATTCACAACATTAATAATTACGATTTTTTTCTTTGTTTGTGTTAAAAGTAAAATCTATATTCAGTGCTGAAATCGAAATTTTCCCTTTATGCGTTTCTGTGATTAGATATATAATGTTTCGCATAATAAATGTTGGGAAATCTCTATTAGGTTAAATTCATATCTACATAGATAAATAGTAATCACAGATTTAGAATAACATCTATAATATCATTTATTTATACAAGAAACAGCAAGATTTTGTTGCTTCTTGATCACAACTATCTTGAACATTGACACAATACTAAATATACATAAACTCTTATCTTTACTACTTTAAACTTTATTATTTGTATAAAATAAAGTGCTTTATATTATCTCTAGCCAAAAAACAAAACCAAAATCATACTCATTTTAAATTTGTGCGTAAATTATGGTTACATAGTTGATATTTTGACAACTATAACTTAAATATTCTCTGCGTATTCCTTTGAGGTCGAGAATATTTTCCTTTTAGATTTTATTTCTATTTAATTCTATTTCTATTTAATTGTTGTCGTTGAAATAAAATGTACAATGTTTTCTAACTATGAAATCTATTATTATCTATGAATCTATAAATACTAAATAAATTATAATCAATGATCAATATGCCAATGAACAATTTTTTGTAGATAATAGAATCAATTCAAATGTTACAAGAAAAATTTGGAAAATTAAGTTTCTTTTAGTAAAGACCTGTTTTAGTATCTATTTTACTTTAGCATATATTCGTCAGATTGTTTTTGTTGCACCAGCTTGCTTCCCTGTACCTAGTCCTGATTCCGATAGATTGTTTCCGCGGGATAATGTGCAACAGTTAACTTCAATTTTTCTACTGTGAAGATATCACATTGGGTACATTCCATCTCGAAGAGCAAGTCCCTAATCTTAATTCATAACCAGTTCTATGCAAAAACATTTGATATGTTAATTTTCTAAAGAATCAAATTATGCTGAAGCATTCCTATCATAATGAGAGCTCTTTTTAACTAAAAACAATTTTGAGAAAATAACGATACAATTGTTGAAATGGAAAACACTTTAGAGAATAATAATCAATGACTTTGTCTTGTAAATACAATATTAATATGCTTTATAAAAAATGAATGTATGAGTTGAACTAAATTTATTAAATCAAATTTTGTATTCTTCCAACAAGTAAATTATTGGTTTAAGCCATACTCTACAGCTAAAAATAAAAACAATGAAAAGATGCAGTACTGAACCTCGGAATTGAAGTATTTTTCGACTGTATATTTTTTATGTACGATTTATAATTTCGTATAATATTGTGTTATAAATTCTGCTGTTTAATTACAAGACATCACTCAGGTTTGGACCAGATTTTCATAATGATAGAGTATATAAATATTTAAAGACTTATGTTTCTTTTCTAGAATATTATGAAAATCAAAAATGTTTTGCTAGCTTACTTACTTATTATTGGTTAAAAATTGCGAAATATTTTAATTCTTGAGAAGCTGAAAACTAATTCATAAAGGGAATTATTAGGTAATTAAAATAAATTGTCAATGGAAAATAATTAAATTCATT
>JAPDSC010000133.1:0-17963 GCA_026290005.1 Latrodectus geometricus
GAGCGACGTGTAACGTCATCGAGTGACAAAACGTGGTGTTTGTGATGAATATCGGCTCATTTTGGGGACAGATGATAAGCGTGCAAATGTGGAATCGCCCTGATGAACTATATTCTGCCAACAACACTTTCGCTCAACACATTGCCTGTACAGCAGACACAATGGTCTGGGGAGTCATGGTCTATTATAGGCCGTTCATTCTAGTTGTGGTACGGGGAATCTCAACAGGTCCCACATTTCCTATTGGTCTTCTAAAGGCAATTTTCCAGAAAGATAATGCTCACCCACATACAGCTTGAGCTGCTTAAGACTTCTTACATCATGTTCAGATTCTTCCATGGCCGGCCCACTCCCCAGACTGATCTCCGATAGAACATGTTTGGGACCAGCTGAAATACCAAATGCCAACATGTCACTTTGCAAATGATTTGGAGGTGGCTGTTCAAGATTTGGAGGCACATATGTCTCAGGAAAATATCAAACGTCCTATCAACTCGATATCGGACCGTGCGATGGCATATATTACAGCAATAGGCGGTCCGACGCACTATTTGATTTCACTATATTTGTATAATCATAAACACTGCATTTGCTTAATTTTTTTGATTATAGGAACTCACATTTGTATCATTATGCGTATTAAATTTCAATTCCTTGCTCCTTTATTGATGCTCTATTTTCAATGCTCCTGAATGTATATAGATAATCCTGGCTTTTGAAAAATATTTAATTTTAATATGAATGATCTATTATTATTTAACAAATTCAATGGAATTCCTTTAGAAAAACATGTTTTTTGCAAACTCGCAATCTGTACGAATGAAAGCTTTATTCATGCAAGTATTCTTAAGCTTATTTCAAATTTTTTCCGCCAACTGTTTTCTTATTATCATCATACAATCTATTCAAAGATTTCAATAATACAGTGATTTTTAATGACGCAATTGCTTTTCTCTTTCAATAGCTATTCAAATTATTTTTTCCTTGATAGTAATGGTGAATGTGAAGGCCAAACTATTCTTGGTTTCCCCATGTAACATTTTTGCTAACAAAACTCTTGTTTTTTTTTCTGTTTTAGAAAGGAGAATTAAATTTTTGCAATTTTTTTCTCTGGGGTTATATTATTCATTAAGCATTATTAGACTGAAGACATTTTTGATTTTATTAATAATTATACAACATATCAATTAGTTTTTACGATACACAGGTAATACAATAACTACAAACAACATTAAGAAATTATTAAATAAATGTCTTTGTACAAATTAATAGACATCCCCACTATAACATATATATATATATATATATATATATATATATATATATGTATGTATGTATGTATTCTTTTGTTCTTATAATGAAGCCAGGGTTGATGATAAATTCTCGTATGTGCTACGTTGAAAATATTCTACTTGCTAGTCAATTTATTAGGATAGTCAACTATAAAGTTTCCTTAAAATTGTTAAAAAAAAATATATAATACCAAAAATTTATGATAATTTAAAATTGTAGTAAAATAATATAAGCCAAAAGTTTCAGTGTTTACAGTTTTCATTTACTGAACTCCCGGTCGTTACCACTCTTACTCATATATTCTTTGTGTGGCTACTTCAACTGCGCGTGCGCTGATTTTATGCAAACAGTTCTTCATATCGGTTAATCGTATTATACCGATACAAGACGTCCTTGTAAGTTCTTCAGAAATTTCGCTATCTGAAAATACCAGGATGTCATCTTGATTGGTTGAAGAGAAAATTATATCATCAAATGAGCTGTTTTTTTCAGACTCCAATTAGGTAATAGCCAATTGTATTCTAAAGACGTCATAAGTCTCTGAAAAGTTCTGCGATCTTTACGAAGAAAAATGGAAGCCAAGTGTTGCTATTCTTTGAATTTCATTTCTTCTCTTTTTTCTATTTTTTGAAGTTATTGTTATAGTAACTCCGTCGATAAAAATTTCTGAAGTTACTCGGGCGTAACATACTTTTTCAGTGGATAAAGATATAATCCAAACTTTAATATGTTTCCATGAAGACACCTTCAATTATGTTTACAAAAATGTATTTTATAGCGAATGAATTGCAAAAACATATATACGTACCAAAAAAAATTATCAGTAGCTGTTCGCCTTATAAATGAAATAGGCAATGAGTCATCATTAACAGTGTTTCAAACAAATTTGTCAATATGCGCAATTAAATTGTTTATTATAGACTATTATGTATATTTTAAGATCTTTACTGAGAAGGACGCAATTTATTCAAATGTTATTTTCTTATATTTGTTAGTTTTAGGAATATTATTTTATTAAAATATGAAACCTTTTTCTGTTTTATATAATTAACATTAGCATCGCTAATTTAATTTTTGATTTACATATAAAACTTCAAGTGCTTTTTTTGTGAACTATATTTTGTAAAGTATTTCGAAAGTTATTTATCCTTCAAAACTAATAATATTTCTTATTCTCCATCCACACGATTCTAATTTTCCAATTCTGATTCGAATCTTTATTTGCGTTAATGAAGAAAGGTCTGGCTGAGAATTAAATTCCGATTTAATAACGTATATTTAAATCTCAGTTAGATATTACTTCCTAAATGCATTCGTATCATTTAAAATAAGGTTAAAGATAGTGTAAATTTCAGTAAAGGTTTAGCTAAATTACATTCGACGTCACACAGCAGCTTGTCTAGTAACTGGAAATTGCTGCAAAAAATTAAACCTGCATTACTGTTTCATTGTCTGCGTTCGTGTTCAAACAAGTGAAGAAACTCAGAAAACTCATAATTATCCATGCAAACAGATGTACAGGTAAAAAGGGGAAACTAAACATTTAACAACGGAATATTAACCAACTGCTTTGTACTCAGAAGAGTATAGTTCCATCAATGAGCCAGGGCGTTGTGTAAATTTTTGCTCTTGTGTAATGCTGACTACATTAAATAATAAATTATATCATCTAATTTGTGAATCTTTATTGTGACATTATAAAAAAAAGTAAACTTTTGACCTGTTTTGAAGAGCCATTCTCAAATACCTGGGGGTATATACGAGGAGAAAAGAATATTATTCAGCTAGAACTATACAAGGAACTCAGAACCATTATATAAAGTCAAACACTTACAGAAAATAAAGTATTTGACAACAGTTTTAAGATGATGGAAATATCAGTAGACGTTGCAGTACAGACGTACCAGTAGATCAACCCCGACTTACATCGCCAAGTGAAGATTAATATTTCAAATGAGTGACAAAGAAAGCATATGAGACACAGTATCTAATCAGTCTTTTCAGCTATCTGCAGACATTTCAAATGCACAATTTCAAGGCAAACCGTCACCAAACATTTGGAAAATATTTGTATATATGTTCGCAGGCCTGTCAGATATGTTCTGCTCAAGGAAACTCTCTGTCACCTATCAGCAAGGATAAACATGGAATCGAGAGCATACAAAGTTGAAATCGTCACAGTTGTATTTGTGTCGTGTTTACCACCAGTCAAAGTTTAGCTAGCAGTCTGATTCTTATCGAACTTTCATTTGAAGAATTCCAGGTACTCATTACCATCAAGACATCATTAAACATTATAATAATCAGGACTGTTCGTTTGACGTGGGATTACAATGAGTCCTAGTACAGATTTGAATATTAAAAATCAAACTATGAAAGGTCACATTTATTGGGATATCATTCTGAAATACCACTTACTTTTCTTTAAGTATTCCATGAGTGCAGAATTTGTGTCCATAGATAATAATGCACTTCTCGCCAAAAAAACATCAGAAACGAATGCTTTCAATTTGAGGATATCGCCGTATGAAATAACCAGCATTCTTCCCTGACATGAATCCAATTGTGCATGTGTGGAATATACTATACCAATGAGTTGTGGCCCATCAACCCCCTCCTACATTTGTACTGGAACTTCGGAGAGCACTGTTTGCAGAGTGGAATTTTCCCCATGATTAGCAGTATAATTTAATTTTTAACATGTTCAGAAATACATGTACTGTATTTCACTGAATTTAAGACATACACTGTATTAACTTTCATACCAGCCATGATATGTAAAGTTTTTATGAAGGAGATATCTTTTATAATTGCTTTAGAGAGCAAAAACATAGTTCAATCGTAATAAAAAATCAGAGTTCATCAATTTATTTTCTGAAAACTAATTAATAATTTCACATATTGGACTTCTTGTTTCAAACAAACTTACTTGAATATCAATCATAACTAGAGACTTTTAAAATTTTAGTAACCATAAAAATGCTAAAATATGTGAATTTTACATTAGCTTATTATTTTAATCGTGAAGATGAAAGAGTATCATTTTAAATAAATGGGGAATGATGCTTTCGCTAGATTTCAACATTAATTTTATTAATGCTGTAAAGAAATTTCTAGCTCTTTACATGTTAAGTTCATGTTATTCAAATAAGAATGAAGTGGATAAAGCCTCGAGGGAAATTTTATGTGAAACACTTGTCTTAAAAATGACACCATTTCTTTATTCATGGTTCATTATGTGACTTTACAATCCATGGAGACCATACAAATAATATGCGAGTCTTCTTGCATTATTAGAGATAGCCTTCTACTCAGATTTGATATGGCTTTCCACATGGTCTTCTCTATTGATTCTTTATTCTGCTAATAGTTATGCGATCTCGAACGACGTGAATATACAATACTGTGATATGATAAATCTTAAATATGATATTATTTTCATTTTATTTTTTCTATTATTTTATCGAAGTCAGGAACGTGTTGGTAAGCATTTCTCCTAACACGTAATTTTGCAACAATATGTATGTATGTATATATATATATATAATATTCGATACAGTACATTACAATATATTGCGTTTTTATAATGATTTGAAAACATATATAAAAAAATTTTTCAATGTAAAACTATCATACGTTTTTCGCTTAATTAGATTCATCATTGGCTACCATAACGTACCACTGTATAAAAACAAAAAAATATTTAAAATGTTATTTTCATAACTCATTATAGACCAAATTCCTCTATTTCTTTCATTTAAAATTTTTATATCAGAAAATATGTAATTCTTAAATTATATATTTATAAGTATTTTAATATTGTAAGTACTTTTATAGAAATATTTTAATTTTTATACTCTCTAAATTAATTTCCTTTTGAGTAATAAAAGGCTTTAAATTTTAAAAAATTCAAAGATGAAACTAAAATCATTTTATTCATATTGAAGTACATAATATCACTTCATCTCTTACGCAATTATATTTACAAACAGTGCGTGATCTCATATTAATGTATTTTCGTATTGTCATATTGTTTATATTGCATCACATGTGTAATAATGCGTTGAAATCAACATTTACGACGTTCTAAATATAACTCAAATGCGTTGAAACTTATTCACATTTCCCATTCTAGAAATAACTGGCAGCCAGTAAAATCCCAATTATACAGGTCTGTACACGTGAGTACTTTTCCTTTCTCACGTGCAAAAATACGCAATGTTGCACTCTTTAAATGTATCAGTTCTCTAAATTTATGAGGGGAAAATTCTCTATCACAAGAGCAATCCTCTTTTATTTCGATGTATAGGTGATGCTCTCGTACATTACATACTTGGATGATGGTTGTATCATATGTTTGTTTAGGTGGGAAGATCACGACTAATGTGGTTTGTCTCGCATTAATTTGTTTATTTTTTCCCTTTCTCTTATCGCAAATGGTGACGTCTTCAATTATGAATATAATTTTATTTTCTTTATGATATTTCATCATTAACTGTTTAACTTAATTTAACGTTTTTTTTTTTAAAATGAAGCCAAATAGAATCTTGTTTAATATTGTATATACATACATACATACATGATATATCTTTGCAAACATAAATATGACCAATAAATCTTATGAGTTCTTCTAAAAAGTGAACTAAAAAACATGAAGCAACTTTCAGTTTTTTATAATTATATAATTATTGAACAAAAATGTCAATGAAAATGCTTTCATAAAAGAAAATCATTAGTAAAAATTTGGTCACAAATATTTCGGCCAGGAAATGGATGCATATATTTAAGAATTTGAATCCTGTGAATGTCAAATACAAAACTAAATTTAACAATTCGATATCCGTGATAGCCTGAAGCGATAAGTTATTGTTCTTTTGATCAGAATCAGGAGCTGATTTTGTACTTGAACCAGCTAAAATAATCATGCTGAGCGGTAAGCTCTTTACATTTTCTTCAGGGTCTAATACTGTTGGGATTTACATGTTGAAGTGTGGAGAGAGGGTACTCAGATATCAACTTATCACTTGATGGTCGTTTATAGTTAAAGGATAATTTGTTGTTTAGTGGATTCAATCAATTGAAATAAACAACAGGAAAAAATATTTCATTAAACTAACCCAAAATATCAAACCTTTATTCTTTGAAAATTCAAGTCCTTTTAATACTTTAATTGAATCAATCCCTTGATATTCATTGAGATATCATTATATGTATCAATCCAACAATTAAAAAAATAGTTTCATTGATATTTAATAAAATTTAATAACTTCTCATAAGTTTTTTGTTGATATGAAATTTCTTAAAAATAATTTTAGTTCTAAATCAAATATTTAAAGTTTAACATTAAATTTTTAGTATTTATAATAGAATGCAATACCTGACCAAAATTATCTGGTCATTTAGTATTGAGCAAGTGGGAAAATCTGAGGTATACGTTAGTAACATGTGTTAGTTCCCTTTTACATAGTAACAGTCTCCAGACATCTGGAGTGACGTAACGCCTTTGGATGAAAGCTTAGGAATTGACTTCTATGAGTGCCACTCACATGAAGTGAATGCTGGCAGGAAGATGGTCGATTTGATTGGTTATAACCTGCGTTTTGATTCATTTCAGAAGTGATGTATTGGATATCGGTCGGACTCCAAGATGGCCAGTCCAAATTTCAAACATCCATTTCATCCACCATGTTTCAGTGTGTGAATAGGCGCAGTTATTCTGCTAGAAAATGATTTAATAAAATTGATAGGAAAAATGATTTGACAAAATTCAATATTTTTTAACATTTTTTGTTATTAATTTTTTTTTATTTACAAATTAAAACTGCCAAAAATTTTTTCAGGAAGCTCCCTCCCCCCCAAAATCATAATGTCGAAATAATTATATTTTAATTTTTCTTTATATCTGCATAGTAAAAATGAAATTGTTAATAAATCAAGAATAATTTTTTCTCATATTCATTCATATGCATTTATATGTGTCATTATTTATGTTTTATAATTTTCTTTTATACTAACAAACTTACTGCATGCAATTACATTCATATCTTATATTTTCTATTGTGTGGCATAGAGCAATACAAGAAATCAGTGTTAACTAAATATTTTTTATCACTTTTTTATTTCCTCCTAGTTATTTATTTAGTCACGTCTTTATCAATAATGGACAAAAGCACGCAAAAAATTAAATTACAGATTATTAAATAATGTGGTACACATGTGAGTTTAGAAACATTCTTAATGGTGTGATTGTTTTCCCTAAAATCATGATGTTTTAATATTATTGACTGTTTTAATACAATAATATTGTATTATAGCATATAAAAACATTTAAATATAATTTATTAAAACTACTTAACAGTTAAAAATTCAAAGCAAAATTTGCTGTTATTGTTGGAATCAGATTAAACACAATCAAATTTCAGCCACTCTTGCTTTTGAAAGTGTAGTACACTAATTTATATTGATTTTCATTTATATCCTTTAATGAAGAGGAAAAAAAAACACGCACACACACTTTTGCAAAAATTTATAAAAATTGAAATTTGTTTACCGTATTCTTTTATCATTATGCTATGTTGCCATCGTGATAAATATCTTGCGATAAATATTCCAAAAGTCTTCATAAAATTATAAATGTATCCATATTTTAGAAAACTTGATTGTGTCGCACTCCGATATATCTCTAGGAAATCCGAGGTATCTAGTCTGAAGCGAATCAATAAATTGAAAAAAATATGTAATTTTTTTAGATAGATACAGTATCATAAAACAAATCATAAAACAAATTTTATCAACCATAATAAATAAAAATCACAAGCTAGTGACAGAAGCATGATGCTTCGAATGGAAGATTTAAATTTGATTCAAATAATTATTGAAGAACAAAAGATAGATACCACCATTTCTATTTAATATTAACATGTCTGTCACTTTGAATATTCAAAAGTTTCCGAGTTCCTCCCTATATTAGTTGAATATGCAGTCCATTATCCGTGGAAAGTATTTTCTGAAGAAAATATGTGACAGGTTTTCCACTTTCTTTTATCTTAGTCTTCACTTTCAGACTACAAACTGAGTTGTTCAGAAATAAAATTCTTACGGAATTGTAACCATATGCTGCATTTTCTTTTTCAGAACCTCTATCATTTATTTTTTAATATAATTTTTTAATGCTGGCAATATTTTCTGTTCTAGAAATTAAGATATATAATGTTAAAAATATGTGCTGTAAAAAAATGTCTGTAAGAGGTTTCATATATTTTTCATGATTTCTCTTGTTTATTTATTAATCTAAATTTGATATATTGTTAGATAAAAATAAAAAAGCTAAGTATGAATAAAAAGTAAGTAAAATAAATAAAAAAATTAAAGTTAATATGCTTAGTTACATAATGATATATTTTTCATTATATATTCGAATAGTTAATAGATTTTTCTCTTATATGTGTTAATTTCCAATTCATGAAATGTTGTCTTATTTTCGAAAATGATTCTTTTTTATTTATATTTCATCACAAATATTTGGTAATTTTGCATATTTTTTCAATTCATTTAAATCTGGGATTGTCAACATGATGTATTATATAAGCCAAATACAATTCATAAAATACCATCGGACGTCAAATTATATAGTATGTTTAAAATAATTGAACAAACATAACTATGTTTTCTTTCACATATTCATAAAATTAAGTTAAACTAAAAACATAAAGATATTAAAATATTTATATTGTAATAATATCAGAAATTATTTAAATTACTAATATTATATCTTTCTTATATTACATATATTCCGCAGTCATTTTTGAAGAAATGTTTTCTCAAAAATATATATTTATTTCCTTTTATATTCTTCAAAATATTCTAGATCATAATTAAAAAAATTGTAAATCACTTTATAATGCAAAATATTTTAATTATCATTATACCTAGTAAGTGTTCCAAAAAGTGTGTATGTATTTGATTTCAAAATTATTAAACATTATTGAAATTAGTTACAATACAAAAAGGAAAAGAAAATATTGAATAAAAAAACGTAAAATGCTGATTGATATAAACATAACAGCAGTAATATAAATAAATTAACATAAAAAATTTTAATATCAAATTAAATTTACGGAAGAATTATTAATATTATTAAATAGAATGTCTAATCATTTTAAATTAAATTACAAAGGAATTCTTTCATCCATTTTTTTACATTATTATTTTTATTAAACTCAAATACTTTAAAGTAAAATAGTGATTGGATGAGACAGAAAATGCTGCCAAGAGTTAGACAAGTTAGCAAACGTCATTTAGTCATTTCTAATTCAAATACATGATTCTAGTAGGATAAAGCTTTCATTGAATAAGGTCCCCTGTTCGATCAAAGTCCTTGCTAAACAAGGGAATATGGCATTGTTTTTATATTCTCAATGTACATCTATCGTTGTGCTTTGATGTTTACCAATTTTTCTACCCATAACATGAAGTCAATAAACATACTGTATTATTTTATAATTAATGCATATTCAGAAGTCAAAAACTCAACAACATCCATCTTACATTATGCAACAGCACTTGCACTTTTGATCTTTGAACAACGATGATTCGTTGCGATTTATTAACACTTACTTAGAGCTTTGTTTATTTATATGCGTAATGCTTCGCTATAGGAAAAATTTTAAAAAAATTCAAATTTTTTTAATTACATGACACAACTATGACATACTAACAATCTTCCTCGTTATGAAGATTAGAATATACTGTACTATAGTGTGACTATTCCTTAAACTTTTGAAATACCATCTCAATATTTTTTAGGACTAATTATTAAGTAAGAATAATTGTAAATATGCTTATAATGAGTATAAAAAGATTATATTTTTGTTAATTCTCAAAAGAAATTTGTAAATAAGTAATTAAAATAAAGCTCGAATCAACTTTTTACAGTAAATAACACATAAAAGAAAGTGGAAATAAAATTATAGGGGCTTTGTGCAAAATTCTTCTTTATGTATAAATCTTTATTTTGTAAAACAGAAAAATCCTTTCGTTATTTTTATGAATATTTTTCCAATGGAAAAAATTGAAAGAATTGACCAATTATAAATTTTGTGTAAATAATTCATGTTTTTACAAATTTAAAAAATGAATAACATCGTTTCAGCTTAAAGCAAAATTATTGACTTAAAAATGTGAGTTTAACATGTTAAAATGTTTTTCGTATTGCAATAAATAATGAGATTTATTTTATATTCAGTCACGCTTTCATTTACAAAATTATATTTATCTTCAAAATCTAAATTTATTTCTCTTGAATTCAAAAGTGTAAAATAACTTTCTGAAAATTTGCTCATTAGTAGATAATAAACATTTGTTTGCTTACTTGTCTGTGAAGCTACAAACGTCACTGCGTACGTCTTGTCACGCAATTGAAATACATCAATTTACGTCGTTCTGTATATGTATAATGTTTTGAAAGATAACTCAAAACATCAACAAATTCTTTTGTTTCCAAATAAAATTATTATCATTTTCAAGTCATGAATTCTAATGATCTTACAAATGTTTTGTAGTCCACAACTAACAACAAATTAAGTCGTATATGAAAAATAAGAAAGTACAGAATAAAATTACACATAAGGACGATACAAAATTTGTTTTTATTCAAAATTCAATATTGGCAACTTTTTTTATTTGTTAAATATTCAGATTAAAATTTTTGCTACGCATTTTCTAAGGCTGCAGTTCTTAAGAAAAACGTCATGAAAATTATAAAGCTCAATACAATTAACATGGGAGAGAGAGAGAAAAAAATTTGAGTATCTCTCTCCATATATATAATACAGAATAGATTTCAAGTTTAAACAAATACTATACTTAGAATTTTTTTTTTTTTTAATTTCAATTTTTTACTTAGTGATCTCTAACTTAAAATGTTTTACTCAGTGAGTCGAATTGTTTATTTTTGATAACTTATTTTATCTTTCATTTGAAAACTTCCTTCCTTCTAAGCATGCTCGAGTACCTCTAAAAATATTTTTAGAAAAATTAAACATAAATGTGTTTTTGCTTAAGTTAAAATGTACAATGCATTAAACATAGAATTTTTTAATAAAATTAAGAAATGCATTTATTAGTTTCTTAAAATAAGTGCAATGTTGTTGAATATAAATGTAACATTACATTTTTATTTTATTTACTCTATTTCGATACAAACATATAAAGGCATTTAAAAAGTTAACTAAATTCCTGAATTAATTTCAGTCTATGAATTAGTGAATAATATAAAAGAATGGCTATTATCATTATTTACTGCAATATATTTTATATTAGACAGAATATGAAGCTAAAATGAACACGAAAAATTTACCAAAATTAAATATAATGAATGTTTGATTTTTTATCTAAATCATTGCAAACATTATTTTAAGACATTGAAGAAAAATGAAAATCTGTAAAATTATCTTTTCTCTACTGTGAAATTCCACATATTTTTGTGCCTGTTTCTATCGTTCTCAAGTTAAATCTTATTAAGTGAATTACTTATATAAAATCAATAAAAAGATATTTCTGATTATCTCAAGAAATACATATAATTTTTTTATTGCTCTACTTATCATTGATCTACTGTAGAAATTTCCTTGCTATAATTCTTTAATTGATGTAAATAATAGTCCATCTCAATTATGTGCTTGAATTAGAATAAGAAACCTAAAACTTTATTTTAAACATGAGAAAAGAACTAATTTTCATTTATAAAATTTAAAATTCAATATTTTTTTGATCTACAAAGAATTATTTATTATGTGGAAAACGTGATTACAACTGCCTACTATAAAAAATTGCCAAGGAAATTTCAAATGCATTATATATAGAACTCACCGGTTTAAGAACACATACTGTTTTTTAATGAACTATGTATCCTCTGTAAAATAACGAATATACCCAACAAATGTATAGTTTCTACAATATTAATGTAAGCAATTTTATAATTATTTACAGCATTCCTTTTCAGCAAACCGTGTCCTCACAAAATTTCAAAGAGAATATAAAAATGTTAAAATTGTACATGAGAAATAACAGTAAATAAATTTCTACTATGTCTACAATGAACAGCAAAAATGGAGACTGTCTTATTAAATTTATATATTTAGTAAAAGTTAAAAAATTTCCACATCAATGGTTGTTACTGAGCAATAATTCTTTATAGGTATAAAGAAATCTTTGGATAGGAAAAAGAAACATATTTGAATTTGGTATGCATGATATGATTAAAAGAATTTTATGAAAAATTAAGTGTTAGCACAGTTTGTATTTCCGATGTAATCACTTAAATAAATATAAATATCATTTGAAAAGGCTATTCTGTAATATCCAAATAATAGAACAAGTATATCATTTTGGAAATATAGTGTATCATAAGAAAAATGTTATGCTTAGTAAGCTTTGTTTTTCTGCACGATGATTATGAATACTTTTTATAAATAATAAAAATTATAATTAAATGTTGCTCTTTTTGAAGGCTTCAAAATATATTTTCTATGCGACAAGGGCTTCAGACGAAATCATACTCTGGCAACATCGCGGAATTCACCAAAAAAATTTAAACTATCATTTATAATAAAATGAGTATTGAGCCCTATTATCAAATTTCACGGTAGAAATTAGACTGCAGCTCTGAAAAAATGCCAGTTAAATATAACTAATAGCAAAAAATGTTTACTGTAGCATAAAATTATTGTGTATGCCTTACAGACATATCCGGCAATTTCTTCTGCTCCTCTGATAAGAACGGGCAAAGGAAGTTCACTAATCTTGAGGTGCTTTTTACGAAGGAAATGAATCAGACCAGCAAAGATCCATACTTGGAGTTGAGATTCTTGTCATTTCCTTCAACCAATTTCAACTAAGGGTTAATCTGAACGGAAATAAAATCTGTAAAAAAATCATACTACTTCCTCTTAGATTAGCGCTCTCATTCATAATTTCCTTTGCTTAGAGTTTATTAGACGTTTTATTGAATACGCTTCATACTATAGTGAAACTGAGCTATTGGCCTTGAAAAACAGAAGTAAAACTAATATTAAATAAAGAGCAATATCCTATGTAAATGCGCAGAAAAAAATATTAAAAATTCTCTTCATTCCGAGAATTGTTTGCGTTTCCGGAATATTCCATAATAAAAAATATGGCATATTTGGTTAAAACCTATTCATATATATACAAACACTTAACTTAATAATTAAACTTATAATTATGTAACAATAGTTTTATTAAAATATGTATTGTAATAAATTTAACTATTTCAAATTTTAATTACATTTTGGTTACACTTTGTTAGAACTCGTTCCTTCACCAAAAATGACGAAACTCAATAGAGCATATTCTGAAACCCTATTCTTTATGGTTGGATCATAATATCAGAGATTTCAGTTGTCTATATACTTTAATTTATATTAATTTTAAAAATGATAACATTTACTTTATTGACTTATTAGCAACACAGAAAGTAACAGTTGTTTTATATATTCTTTCAAGCAACATGTTTGGTATCATTTTGCGCCATTTTCTCTCTATCATTAAATGGTAGACTAACTTAACAATTCACTTCCATTTATTTTAGTTTGCTTAAAATGAAATTAAATATAATCTGAAAAAACTGAAACACCAATATGTAAATTTTAATTGCTGAATTTTCAGAATTTTCAATTAAAAATATTTGAAATTTTTATTCTTCAAATATTGTAATTGTCACCTTTTAGTCAACTCATTTTTGATATGCTTTGTAAATTTTCTTTTACTGGATAACAATTTATAGTAAACTCTTCAGTTCAAAATCCTAATGAAGTTCTTTCCTTCAAACATAAAATAATTTAGATCTATATCAAATTCTTTCTGTTGTGCTCCAAATTTCCCTGAAGAGCTCTCTAGTTCAACCATATATTTCAGTAATTTATACTAAGATTCAATGAATGACATATTGAAACTTGAAGTTCTGAATTATTGCGGCTATTAAAGAAGAACTGGACCAAAATAAGTCACACTTATAAACTCAGAATATCGGACTTAACTTTCCTAGTTTGGAATTGTATAGAATCCAAAATTTATAAATCTTTTAAAATTAGATTATTGCTTGAATAAATCTAAATTGCACTTTAAATTAACAAATATGACTTTCTACTAGTGATACGAAATGAGAAATAGTTGTCTCATATGTCATTGGAATAATATTTTCGGTACAATGGCGACTGATATATGATCCAATTTACAAACGATTATGTTCTTCTAGTATGAAAATTGCTGTAATTAAGTAATTTCAACTTAAGTATGAAATATCGCAGAAATATATAGGAAGGATTCACGAAAATGAATGTTATGCTTGAGTCAAAGAAACAGCTTACAATCTGAAAATATAATTCAACGGAAGCAGTTTCTTCCGAAGGATTCTCAAAATAACCTAAATTTCAAAATGTTCTTATATACGAAATTCACTTAAAAACATTAAATTTCACAGTAAATGATTGACAAAAAATCTTTTTATTTTGTAAGTACAATACGTTGTACAATATATGCAGCAAATAAAAATAATTCTACTTGCTAAAAGTAAATGTGAAATTCTTCATGAAAATATTTCAAATCAGAAGCCTAAAATAAAATGTTTTCGTAAGTAATATAAAAAAATTTATTTTAGTTCACTAATATTTTCCTTTTAGAAAGAAAAAACAATTCAGTTACGATAATTTACGATTGTTGGGAAATTTTTATATATGTACTACCATCAAATAATCAAAACAAAATAGATCCCGATAATGATCCAAAGCTATGAATGTTTCGAAGAATAACACGAATTCTTGAAAAAAATTTTAGAACAGACATCATTAATAACAAATGAAAAAAATTCCATGAATATAAATGATAGAAATGGAAATCAAAACTTTACTCACTTAAAAGTAAATAAAAATTATAAAAAATGCTTTAAAAAAATTACATAAAATATCGATATTAAAAGAAGAAAGGCTCATTGTTGTTGTAAGACATCATTTTACAGAAGTTACATTAAATAATTTTTCTCCTTGAATAACCTCCATTATTTCCATCTTCCATTTCTATTGCGCGAAAAAGTGAGTAGCATTTGATGCGTTGACACATACTCATTAAGTATCAAAGTTTTGATAACGAATTTTTATTTGGAACGAAATTCTACACCATTTCATTGCCGTGCCTATTTATATAAGAACCAGCGCAACAAAAAGAAAAAATAAGGAATTTTTTTGGAGTAAAAGAAATAAAAACAAACAAATAAATTGGTGGCTTACGATGTCTTGGATTGAGAAGCAAGATTTGCTTGCAGATGAAGGAGATACTTACGATACAAGTACAAGGGGAATCCGCCATGGTTGCTCCTATTTCTCTGATTTATATGACACTAGTTGAATAGCATCATGTTTCGAACGTTCATAACTGTTCTACTTAGCGATAAATTTTTATTCAGTTATTTTGTTCACATGCTGCTAAGTTCTCACTTGAAAAATTAGTGAAAAGTAAAGTAAAAAAGCGATTCATCTAGTTATTTCTAGACATGTACTATCACAGAGTATGACTCATAGGAATGAATTGTTTACTTTTCTTATATTTATGGCGGACGAAATGCTATTTTTTTCAGCATTTTTATCATTCTGCTAAAAATGAATTAATATCCAAGCAATTTTGTCCGAGTTCACAGCTAAAAACATTACAGAGGCGTTCCTATCGGTTAATGATCTGAAAAGTGTCGTATTATAAAAATATAAAATGAGACTACAATTTGAAAATGTAGAATAAAATTAAATATTTAATAATAAATTGCACAGTATGTTATTAGAAATAAAATAGGAATCATATAAATATTATATACACTATATGCTTATATGATTTAAATTTTATTTACAAATATGAATGTCTAAAACGACTATCGTAAACGCTATTTGTTATTGGTACTTATCCACTATTTGTTATTGACGTAACTGCTATTTGTTATTGATATGTAACTGCTATTTGTTATTGACATGTAACCGCTATTTGTTATATGGGTATTAAAAACTCGTAACCACAGCTATCATCTCTATTATGGTACTTAATTTAACTAACTATTTTTTGTATACTATAATGATTTATTATATAGCTCATTTATAACTGCATCTCTCTGCACTTACTATATTTTTCCCATGGACACAACGTAATGGATTACCTAATAACAGAAAGTTGTTCTAAGGCGTTTAAACAGTGCTTCATGAGGTCTTTCTAGAGAGCTTTTTTTTATATATAATTGCTTTATAGTCGTATGTTGCAAGGCAGAAAACTTGAATCCCCTACGCATCTCCACTATGTGCATAAATACAGAAAGCGAAAGAGCAGCATTTATTTCTAATAATGTCTGGTATTGAATATTTAGTACTTTCAACCCCAAACTACTGGGCTGTGGTAAATGTTCATACCGCTCATGAGTTAAATAAATGTCCTTTGTTTCAATATCTATTCATATAATCACATGTGAAATGATAGTTTCAGCAAGGAATAAAATCCTTAATTATTGCATAAACTTGAGTCTTTTATAAATGGATGCAAAGAACTAGGCAAATTATCACATTCTACTGGAAATAACTCTTGTCTTTTAATTATAAAGGTTTATGAGGACATTTTCAAAACAAGTGCTACTTTATAAACATAAGTTATATTTTGCTGCAAATATTTATTAAACGTATATATAAATAGCGGAACAAATATATTTATTGCTTTTATAACATATTGGACATCATTAAGCAATTTGAATAATTAGATATTTCATTTTTTTAATAACACTCTACCATAGTTTAGTCATATTAGATGAGAAATGAAGGGTGATGACACTTGAACTTAATAATCTTAATTGAAATTTCATTTCCTTCTATTGTCTTTCTTTGCAGTCTGTGACCTTTTTAAATCGTCTCCGTTATTTGTTAACGTGTAATTGAGGTTAATTACACGAGCACATACTTCACTCTTCTTCGAGAAGTCATTTGTAAACAATGTTTAATTTATTTAGTTAACAATTTCTTTACAATGATCAAGCCAATTCTAAAAAACTACAAAATACAAGAATAAAATAAAAAGTTTATTTACAAAATTAATATTTATAAATATTAGAATAAATATTGAAGCCTTTTTTAAAATTTTGCAGAATCCAAAATGCCAAAAAAACTGTAGTCCTTAAAAATTTCGATAGAAATTTTAAAATATTGGTTAAAAAAATTTTCTACTGCTAATACGCATTCATGTTCTTGAAAATTAGAATTTATTCGATTTGAGTTTTTTACAAATAAAATTAAAATATGTAATTTCAGTCAAAAATATTATATTTTTCTCTTATATCAAATAGCTGTTTTAAAGTTACCAGTATGCCTCAAAATTTTTTTTAAAATATCGATAATTTATTTTCTATAATTGCAATATACAATAATAATTTCAGATACAGTTATCTAAAAATAACTTTTATAGGCATTTATATATATATATATATATATATATATATATATATATATATATAGAGAGAGAGAGAGAGAGAGAGAGAGACTTAGAGAACCAACATAAGCTGAATAAGGGGTGTTGTCGACCACATTAGCACAAAAATATGGTTTTTCTGTAGTAGAAAAGGACAGTCGTCAAAA
>JAPDSC010000140.1:9101-22728 GCA_026290005.1 Latrodectus geometricus
TTTATTTACAGTAACATCTGTTTCCTCTGCGGCTCCTTTTATGTCGTTTGCACTACGACATAATCCTCCCCCACTTACAGAAAAAAAAAAGTTTTTTTTTTTTTTTTTTTTTTTTTTTTTTTTTTTTTTTTTTTTTTTAAACAATTTAAGCAAAATATATATATGAAGAGTAAATAATAGAAAATTTATCAAAAGTTATCATGAGACTATCAGGCATATAGAATTTGAGAGCCAATCCTTCAACCGTCATGTCTCACAATATTTTACCAACTTATCAAATTTTACATGAATAATCTTACAATTTATACAGTATCATCTTAGTAGATACAGTTCATTGGATTTAAGCAATCATCAGCATTCCATATTCTATAAAACAGTAAAAACATTTCATTATAAAAAATTTACATATAAGATATTTACAGTCCATGTTAAATATCAGCACAATCGGTAAATGTTCATGAATCACAATGCACATATTCATTTTTTTCATGTTATATACTCAAATAGTTCACATTTCTCTTATAAGTCCATAAGAATACTGTAGATCAATTAAGTACCGTCTATGCAAGAAATATAAATCTATATATAATCATAGGTACGAGTGAGTCATCTCTCTCATTTCCACTGGCCAAATATATTTAACAGAAAGCAAAAATAAGTAAAATAAAAAAAATAAATACAAAATACACGTGAAAAAAATTATTATAAGTGAACAACGTATATCCATATGTATATTTTATTAAATCGGAGATATTTTTAATTTGGTTCTTTTTTTATTTTAAAAAAATATTATACAATTATCAATATTTTAAAATTTTCCTGCTTCATTTAACCGCTTTTCAATACAGTTCTCCCTTCCTTTTTTTGTTAACAATGTTTCTTAAACGCCGTAGTAATATTTACTTTAATAAATCGAGAACTATCAATAAATAATTAAAAAGCGCAAAAACGCCTGTTCCCCGTAACAACGATGGGAGAAAAAGAGAGTTCTTAGGGGAATCCCCCCTTACGCTCGCAGGACCCAGAAGTCCAGTTTGGCGCGGGACAACCGGTTTGTTGACCAGTACTTTTGAAGGAAGGAAAGGGGAAAAATTAGCCATTTCCTTTTTTGTTGTTGGAAACATTTTGTCAGAATCGTTGCTTCGCCTGTGTAACAGAGGTAAAGTAAAAAATTAACCTTTTTCTTTTCAGGCTTTATGTAAGTATACCCATTTATTCCTTTCCTTTCCTTAAATTCTCTAACATCCTTCTACCATTGTAAATTTAGGGCTTATATATATTTTGTTCATTGTGTCCTATGTTTATGACCTCTCCATCATGACATGTATTCACCCCGTCGCCATTGTTCCTTCTTCCCGCTAAGAGGGACTGACCCTTTCCCGACGCTTTTGTCCTCCGGTGGGGCAAAAGTATTTACTCATGCTTAGCATAAATGTGAGCGTCGTTCGCTCATTATTTTCAGTCGAGCTGTATTTACTTTTCTAGTATAAATACTTGGGGAAAACCTTGATTCAATAGTCACCACATTTGGTGAATTAATCTTTATGACCTGAAAAGGTCCTGTAAAACGACGACGGAAACGTGTCGATTCATCTAAATATACCGTGTCCCCTATTTTCACCTTAGAAGAACACGCTTTCTTTTTTTGTATTAAATTTTGTTTTGTTTGCGCTTTAATCAGATTTTCCTTAGCCTCTTTCTGAAATGTATTAAATGTTTGAACAGTTTTTTCATAAAATGCATTATAACTCAGAAATTTTTGTGTCTGGGGGTCTGGGTCTGGGGGTTTATTTCCCAATTATCCGTTAGCAACTTGAGATCTCTCCCGAAAAATAGCTGATTTGGAGTAAATCCAGTAGCTGGATGTATACAATTATTATAAAATGCAGCGTGTAAATTCACCGCTAATTCAAAATCTATTTCATTGCCTAATGCCTGTAACGTATTCTTAAGAGATCCATGAATTCGCTCCACCTTACCGTTTGCAGCGGGATGATATGGAGTAGTAAATAAATTTCTAATCTTTAACTGTCGGTTTAATTCTCTATGCATTTCTGCCGTAAATTGGCCACCTCTATCTGAAAGTATAAACTTGACCTTACCATAAGCGGACATATATTTTAATAATTTTCGAACTATTGTTTCCGTTTTTATATTCGTTACTGGAAATAGTTCGATTCTCCGAGAAAAATTATCTATACAACTAATTACATAGTGTCCTGTCGCAAAACGTCCACAAATATCTACACTTAAAATTTCGCCTGGTTCATTTGGAATAGGTACATTCCCGAATTCTCTTTTCTTTTGTCTGTTTGGCTTAACTTTTCCACATGTTTCACACGAATTCACATAATTTCGGACATGTGCGTACATTCCTCGCCACCAATACTTACTAATTACGCCCTGATAAGTTTTATCAGCTCCTAAATGAGTCATATGGGAAGTCTGAATGGCGTACTTCTGTAAACTTTTCGGTAATATAATTTGGGGTTGTAATTCCTTTTTACCTTTTATTTTCCCTAAATGCATAAGTATACCTGTTGATTTGTCTATATAAAACCGACTTATTTCCTGTTTAAATGGTAGTTTACCTCTATTTAAACCTTCAGTAATTCGACTTATCTCTACATCATCTTTCGCTTTTTCTCTAATATTTGCTAAACTTAATTGTTCCAAATCCATCACTTGCTCATTCCTTATGTTCGACACAAATTTCTCCCTCGACACGCTCTCTGTTCGGTGTTGATTGGCTGGTGCGGTGATGTCCGGCGCCTGTCTCGAAAAGGGCTCCGCTTGAACAACCGCTGCCTGACATCCCCCCTTCTTTCGTGATGATTCACTATATTTCAACTCTGAATTTGTTTCACGGGAATCCTTTACTCCTGTGATTTTTTTAATATTGCTATTTTTGTTTACTTCTTCATTTGTTACCCTCGAATAATAATCTGCCAATAAATTCCTTTCTCCTGGAATGTGCCTGAATTCATATTCATATTCTGATAAGAACAGTAGCCAACGTGCAATGATAGGAGCGGGGTTCTCTAGTTTAAATAAATACTTCAGAGGCTTATGGTCAGACAAAATGATAAATTTGCGTCCATACAAATAATCTTTAAATTGTTTTATTCCCTCTATAATTGCTAAAAGTTCCATTTTTGAGCTCTCATACTTCATTTCCGCTTTACTTAATCGACGTGAAAAATAACGAACAGGCCTTAATATTCCCTCTATTTCTTGGCATAAGATAGCACTAACAGCGGTCTTTGACGCGTCCGTGTTCAAAAAGAAAATTTTGCTTTTCCTTGGCTGAATCATAAAAGGGCTAGATAAAAATATTTCTTTTATTTTTGTAAAAGAAGTTTCACAAGATTTTGAAAATTTAAACTTTTTTCCTCTCTGTAATAGTTCCTCTAAAGGTTGTAAAATTTCTGCACAATTTTTAATAAAAGATCTGTAATAGTTACATATACCTAAAAATTTTCTTAATTGACGTATTGTCCTAGGAACTGGAAAATCATTAATTTTCTGTATATTTTCCTCTATCGGTTGTATACCCTCTGCCGATATTTTATAGCCTAAATAATTGATAGAAGATTTGTAAAATTTACATTTCGTAGGAGAAAGAGTTAGATTAAATAATCGAAGTCTTTTGAAAACTAACTCGATTCTCTTTAGCATTTCTTCAAAATTATTTCCTACCACAATTAAATCATCTAAATATGCAAAAACTCCCTCATTATCTAAATCTTTTAACACCTTCTCATTCATCAACTTAGTGAAATAAGCTCCACTGTTTTTCAAGCCGAAAACTAGGCGTGAATATTGGTAATTTCCGAAAATAGATGTAAATGCTAAATATTTCCTTTCTTCTGGTGGAACTCTTAACTGCCAAAACGCATTCGACATATCTAATGTAGTGTAGTATTTGTATCCTGAAATTTTATCTACTAAATCAGAAATCTTTGGAAGTGGAATGGGTAGTAATTCAACAACTGAATTCAACTTCCTCAAATCTAATGCCAATCTATAACCTCCACTCTTCTTTTTGACCATTAAAATTGGTGTGGCCCACAGGCTGTCTGTCTCTTCAATAATCCCGACCTCTTGTAATTCCTGAAGTTGTTTCTTTAATTCAGGTTGCAAGGCAAATGGGAGTGGGTATTTCTTAGAATGTTGCGGAGTATTATCGGATACTGAAATTTTTATATTTATCGCATCAGTCTCACCTAATGTTTGTAAATTTACTGAGAAAATATCAAAATATTCAACCAGTAAAGTAACAAGTTTTTCCCTACATTCTTCATTTACATTGTCAAGATTAAAATTTTTGATATTAAATTCTTCTTTCCTTAAGTTTAATGTTTCCGAACTGGCTTTTATCAAATTACATCTACCCTGAATATCTTGTTCTAGCACTTCAATAACATCTATTTCTTTGTTCACATGTCCTAAAGCCATTCTTTTATTTAATGCTACTTTAGCATCACTCAAATTTTCTACGACAACATTTATCTCATTTCCTTTTAACCTTACCAAAGTATTCATTACTCTAATCGGTAATTTAACTTCTCTCGATATAAATAATGCATCTGTATCTGATATTTCAGATTGCACTTTAAGTGTTATTATCTTTTTCTCTTTTGGTTGTAATATTACTTTATTTTTGTTAATACATTTCAAAATATTACAATTTTCATTATATTCAAATTTATTTTCCTCCAACCTAATTATTTCCTTATCAATAGTTATATAATTTTTGTTTCCGCTTACGCATATATTAGCGCTTTTTATAGCTTTGTAACTCAAAATAACATCATAATCCGGAGGAAACTTTTGGTTAGTAACGAAAAAGTTATCTGTTATAGTTGTACCACCTATTTTAAAAGACATTTCTACACAATCATTATAATAAATTTTTTTCCCGGTAATTGTGACGATATTTATTTGCTTAGGAATGCTCTTAACTTCTATATACTGTTTTATTTTATTGTATTTCAGCTGGGACAGCAGAGACACTGAGGCTCCAGTATCCAATAGAATTCTCGCCGACAGATCCTCAACTTCAAATTTATCCTCTACATTCAACGACTCGTCCACTACAACTCCCCTTACAATCGGTAAGTCCCTTTTATTACATTTTATAGAATTATTTAAAATTCCTGTAGTTTTTATAATTTCATTCTTATGTTTAGTTGTTAAATCAAGAGCCTCGCTATTTAAATTTATTACATCGCTTTTCTTATATTTATTTTGTTCCTCAACTATTACACCGATTTGTGTATTGTTCGTAGAAAGCGCCTCTACGCTACTGTATCCCTTCATATCTATTTGTTTACTTATTTTGGGAGCAGTTTTCTCCTTTTCGAATTTTCGCTCCACCCCTAATTTCGCCGTCTGTAGCCCAATGGCTAAGGATTTTCGCCTTGGGCTTGCGAGTTTAAAGCTCTGTCGTTCCCCCCAAATTGGTCACTCCTTCGCTGATTCGGACTTGTAAATCTACTACCCCAATTAAAATTTTCGTTATTATTTCTATAACGTTTTTCCGCTTGTTTTTTGGAGAAATTCATTTTTGAAAAATTTTCATTTAATTTCTTTAAATGAAAGCAATTTGCGGCAAAATGCCCTGCCTTTCCACAAAACAAACATTGCCTCTCCCTATCAACATTAACATTATCATGCCTTATATTATTTGCGGTTTCAGTTTTTTCTTTAATTATCGAATTTACTGAATTTACTCTTAACTTAACATAAAGGGATGCTGCATGTTGCACATCACTGGCAAGTTTCACAGCCTCTTCAAATGTTTGGGGATTTTTCAAAATGACTTCTTTTTGTAATTCTGGGAGAAGACCCTCAATAAATCTCGATAGGAGTAATTTATCAAACATATCTTTACTTTCTCTGTTGATAATCTGGGAAACACCGATAAAGCGACTACCTGCTCGCCTGAGACGTTCAGCAAACGTCTTTACTGATTCCTGTTCAAACATTTGCGTAGTTGATAACTGTAAATTTGATTCAATCAACGATTGCTTTTCACTAAAATGCTCTAAAAATTCTTCTTTTATATTTTCAAAAGAGGTTTCTCTTTGTAATTGAATATCTTCAATCAAAAATCTCTTCGCTGCGCCTATCAATTTGGATTTTAAAATTGTAATTTTTTCAAAATCACCCCAGTTTGCCAATGAAGCTACACTTTCGAATTGGTTAAACCAAAATTCGCACGATTCTTTATCACCTTCAAAATTTGATATTAATTGAATCATTGCCATATTAGCTTGCGAATGTGTACTATTATCATCGAGATTAGGATCTAAATTCTGAACTCTATATCTAGGCATATTAATCATTCAAATAATTACAATAATATTGAATATCTAAATATTGTAACTTTTTTTTTAAAGTATACTATACATATGCATATACTACTACAATAATAAATATTTACTTGAATTGTTACTCACAGATATTTAACAAACAATTGTATAACCAATACTTTTATCAATATTATTTATGATTTGTATCATTATATATACATATTTATTATACTCTTCAACAGTCTCATACATATATATATTCATAATATTTGTTGAATATTGTACCCATATATTCTATCTTTTAAAATACTTTTAAATTACAGTTATCCAAGCATTCAATATTCTACGCTTAAATTTTATTCATTTATAATTTCAGAATTATTAACTTTTAACTGTTATCTCAAAATTATTCTGAAAGTTCTCTATCTCCAATTATTTCTTCCTTCAAATTTTTTTTTCAATGATACCAAATTTAAGGACTATACCCAAAAAAAATTTTTTTTAAGTACCGGTTTTATAATATTTAATTTTTAATAACACACAGTATCAAAATAATTTCCTAAGTACAAAGTTTAAAAACAACAGTCTCGACATCAAATTATTGTACAAGGTATTGAAATTGCAAAAGAGCCACGGTACCAAATATATGTCCTAGGTATCAAAATTGAAAAATAGTCACAGCACCAAATTAATGTTGTGGTTAAACTCGGCATTAATATGAGTAACACCGAGCTAACCCAAGTTCGTAGAAATAGTGGAGATTAAATGAGAACATATGAGAATGACACAATTTAATTAATACTAATAATGTAATTTTATTGTACTACTATTTACATTTAAATATTTACAGATTATATTTAAAGATTAAATGTCTTATCAACATATAAATGCATATTTATAAAACATTGTGCGGCCAGTGGGTCCTGAAGAAGAGATTAAAATGACTCACCCCCTTTGTGTAGCGAATTTTCCCTTTGTTGTTCTGAACCTTTGCTTTCCTTTTGTTAGACTCTTCTTTTGGTCAGGTCTGTGCTTCACTACTCTATTCATCTTTCGCTTTTGAATCTCTGAATATCTGTATGTCTGGATAGCTGCATATCTCCATGTCGGAATACTGGATGCTGAAAATCTGCATGCCGGAATAGTGTTCGGAATCTGCGTCCTCGCTGTTTTCGTCCTTTCAAATCATATCATCATCTGTGAATTCTGAAATCTGAATTCTCCATCTTCAACACCTTAACTTTTATTGCCCTCATCTCTCCTCCCATTTTCTTCTATTGGATATTTTCTTGTATCTCATCGGTGTTAGGCTTACAGGGAATGGTCAGAAATCTCCCCTCCAAAACCCTTGATTGGCCACACAAACAAAAAGGAGAATATTTTAATTTCATATGGACCACCCATACATCCCAAGGGGAAAAGGACCCTGGGATGGAAAACTGCAATAAACTTTAAGTGCAGTTTTCGGGTGCCACTTTGAAATATATAGTTTTATTTCTTCATTACCCTTGTCTCTTTATATTACAATTTTTATGTTTCCTTTCTTTTATATTTTACAAAACTACTGCCGAGAGGAATTGTTACAGAATTTATTTACAGTAACATCTGTTTCCTCTGCGGCTCCTTTTATGTCGTTTGCACTACGACATTTATTACTGATTTATAATGTACAAAAATATATTATTACGTTAAGAAGTATTTAGGTACATATTATCTATAATACAAATAGAACATGAAGCTTATAGCTTGACTATTGTTTCTATTTTTACTATTGTCAGAAACAGCTCGTAGCATAATTAAAGTGCCAGTAAAACTAAAACAAAGAAAATATTAGATTTTAATATAATATTTTAAGATTTTGAAAGACTAACTGAACTTTAAACTATATCTTGCCATATGATTTTAACAAACCAGAGCATTTGTACACATTGCATAAAACCATACATTGGGAAATTAATTTATATCATATGATTATAAGATACATTATTTCAATTCAAATTATCAGTATTCATCAATGAGCCTGAGAATATATTAATCTGCAAAAAAAGCATTAGAATGAAAACATTTGCAATTTTTGCATTATAGTGAACTTAATTATTATATTTTATTAGGAAAATCTGTAGTTGTTGTGATGCTTATACTCCACAGCTGTCTTAATATAGACAAGATAACTCAGACCCCTGACCCTAAGGGAATCAAGGATAAGTAGGGTAATTAACATATGCCCTCTCTGGAAAGTTTAAAATCGTCTAAAATTTTATAAATAGAAATTATTATTTAAATTTAAAATATTTATAGTTTTTTTTTTTTTTTTTTTTTTTTTTTTTTTTTTTTTTTTTTTTTTTACGTTAAAGTTATTTCAATGAAGCAAGCAATCAATCTAATACCATAGAAATTAATATAGCAATATTTTCACCTGTGCATGTTTTATCTGTAAAAAGCACTTTAAAATTGTTCATTATAATAAAATATTTGCATGAATGCTATTGAAAAAAACAAATAACCCAGTAATTTATTATCACTTCTTTCATTTTTCAATGTTGATTAATGTGTAAGAAATGCATTAACGCATTCTACTTATGATGTATAATTTTAAAAATAAAGAAAATAATTTAATTTTACAAGAAAATTATTCAACTATAAATAATGAAAACTCAAACATGAAAACTCAATCCAAAAGAATTGAGATACTCATGTTTTTGTTTAAAAAATTTTCGTATAAATTGAAATCTTTGAAAATTTAATAATCACGAGCATGTTACTTTAATAGGTTGTCTGATATCTTATTTTCAACATTTTAAATGAAAAGATATTACTGGCTTAATTTCCTCAAAGGAAGCTTCAGTCATACATATTCCATTCTAAAACTAATTGGTTAAAAATTATCTGACGAATTTTTCCAAAAATAAATTTTGATAAAAATTGCTCATTGAAGAAAAACCAAAAAGTTACGATTAAATTATGATTTATAGTTTTTTACTAGTTTAATAATTAAACTAATTTGTAATTAAGTAGATATATTACAAAAACCGACAAACTAAAATGTCTTTAATTTTTAGTAAAATTGAGCAATAAAATAAAATATATTTTTGTAAATTTTTTACTAAGCGGAAATTAGTGAAAAGCATAAAATCATCTAAAGTCATTATGAGGCTTTCCTTCCGGGTAATTTCCCTATATTAGCATATTACATGGCAGTTATTAATTTGATTTTGTAGACTTAAGTACATATTTACATTGCAGTACATAATCTATCATATAAAAATCATTTTATATAGTATGAACCTGATACATATAAATTTACTCCGATTGAGTTGAATTGATGTTAATATACTTAAAATACATTTTATATTCTGTCGTATATTGTCATATTACAGATTAAAAATTAATATACAGGAAAGCTTAAATATGAAATTTACTTAAAGTTTCAGAAACGTCTGTTGCATAGAAATTTAAGAATATAATACGAAACTTGAGTTTGAGTCTCGAGAGCTTCACCGTAAAACTGCAATCATAACGTTTGGCGTACATATTTAAAGTGGCATAAATGTCAGGGGATATATTCTATAAAAGAGATTTGTAGACCCTAAATTCTCCAATATTCTATGTTATGTATCCAGTTATCCCCTGCATTCGAATAATTATATTTTATTTCTGTATACGCAAGAGATTTGTTTCTTGAATTTCTCTACGTCAAATAAACATCACAGAAGATATTGTAAAAATGGTTATTTTAAGAATAATAAAGACAAACTTGAAATAATTTAAAATGTTTGCAATTTTAGTATAATTTGATATTACCTTTTTATTTTAAGGTTTTTATTAACATTATTGTTATATTTCAGAAGCATATAATAAATTTCAGAAATGTTGAAATAGAATGTGAAAGTGACACAAATTATTAATAAAATTTCTTAAATTCCAAGCTTCCTATAAAGAAAAAAAAGATTGCTTCCATACATAAAATGTTAAATTTATATTACTATCTATCTAACTATATATATATATATATATATATATATATATATATATATATATATATATATATTTGTTTGTGTGTGTGTGTGTGTGTGTACGAAACTGCTAACAAAAAAACTGTGTATTAATGATTTATTGCAAAATCCTTTGTAGTAAATTTTCTTCAATTTTATTCTCTTGGACTTTCATTCCTTTTTTACATAAAATTGTCAATATTTTCTATCTAAATTAAATAATTTATTGAACTAAATTTTATACATATTTTTTATTATTTTTAAAGAGATTTTCTTTAATGTAATGATATTAATATATTTTATATTCCCTTTATTTTCCTTTATTTTCATTGTATTCATTTGGTGACTTTTTAAAGAATGTCAGAAAATGGAAAATGGAAGAGCAGTGTTGCTGGACTGAATTGAGCAAATAAAATCCAAGGTGCACTTAAATTCAATTTTTAATTTATATTTTTATACTTTTATTTCACATACGATATACTTCATAAACATCTTTTTTTAAATGATCCATTGTACTTTACTATATGCTGAATCATGGTTCATCTGGATATTAGATGCCGAATCAAGTAGTTCAATACATTAAGAAATTAAAAATATATACTGCTTTTTGGGAGCATGCAAATAAATGACGATTGGATAAATTAAAATAAAGAGAAACACAAAATATCCAAAGAAATTCCTGTAAATTTATTCAAAGAATTATATAGTTTATCAATGAATAAAATTTCCTGTTAATGAATATTGATAGAAAAGTAGTTTGCTTTAAAAGTATGCATGCTTTAAAGTTTGCTACAGTTTAGAAAATTTAGTTAAATACAATTGATTGCCCAAACAAGCATCTAAAATATCAATTTTCAATCATGTTATGAATCATAATTTTACCGTTGCCATGGGAATTTGCAACAACGTTGGTATCGAATAAAGAAGTTTCTTTGCTTTGAACATGTGACTGTAAAAAGGTAAACTGTATGTATGGTGATTGTAGAAATGTTACGAAATGTTTGAGATAAATAAAAATATTACATATTAGGTTAAAATTTCTATTTAATTTTAGTTAATGAATTTTGCTGTTATTTAAGAAGTGATAACATCTATATATATTATAGTGTTGCTTATTTTCATGTTCCATTTACCAGCAGTCATATTTAAAAATTGTAATTCCTATTGTCTATAAAATAAATGTAAAATAGCACATCAATTGTATTAATTTGAATCTTATTGAAATTAATTATGATTGTATAATATTTTCGTAATTTATAAACTACATTTTTAATTGGTTAATACTAAATTTAGAATTTGTGCTCAGCTACACTATTAAAGATTTCCTAAATTTTTGAAAGATTATGACACGATTTAATAATATTTCTTTGACTGTAGAATCCTTATTGAATCACTTACCTATTTGTAGCAAGAAAGCAAAATAAACTTAAGCAATTGGTTATATTAAAATACATTTTTTATTATTTTTTTAAAAAATTTTATGTTCTACATTTTTTAGAATATTTGTATATAGGGAAATAAGTGTTCAGTAATAATCAAATTGATTTTAATATATAAAATCATAAAAGTCCTAGTAGTGCTTTATTAAAATACTTTACTTATATTCACGTTTTCTACAAATTGCTGGAAATTTTGTGAGAATGAAAAAAAGTGTTTGAAAGGTAGGAAAAATGTACCTCAAAACTATCGAAACAAAATATAAAATCTCTGGAAAAAATTCATCAATGCATGTATAATGCATTTTGTAAATTAACTCCTTGCCTTGGTTCTATCCATTTCCAGTCCCATGAGCATCCTGCAAATTAATCAGTTCATTGTAATGAAACATCTTTTTCTTATAGAGTCTAGTCCAGAAATGATCCCAGAAATAAGCTTATAAATGTTATTAGCTAAATGTTAATGGTTATTTAATCAGCAATAAATTTCTCTATACAATTGGCGTATTTTTAAAAATTATTTAAAAAAAAAGTATACTTTTTAAAATATACAAGTGGACTTTTGAAAAACTTGCATTAAAAAATAATTATTTTATTGAACACAATTGAACTCTTTTGTGCAGCCTTCAAAACATATTTACATAAGTTTTTACACAAAAATTTTAAATTTTGACAGCAAAAATTAGATTAAATATGTTTTTAGTAGTTTTAAGAGACATGTTTTACAGGCCTTTAATAGGTTGTTTCACGCTAGAGAAATGAAAAATGACTAAAGTTATAAATTCATTTTAAAGACGTACTTTATTTACTACAATTGTTGTAAAATAAAATTCTTAGCTTTTGTCTTTACACATTATGACTCTAAGCTTGAAGTGTTTTACTTAATTAATATTCCAGAGTTTCTTTAGAAAAATAACAATACATTTATTATTTAATTAAAATGAACAAGATCTAATTCATTAATACATAAATTATATCAAACAATTTTAAATTCATAAATTTCTGAATTTTTATGAAATGAAAAATGAAACTTTGAATTCATTTAGTGAATTATAAAACAAAATTCCAAATTTACCGATACCAAAATTTTCAAACACAGACAAAAATTATTAATCAAAAATAAATCATAAATATAAAATTTTTTGACTGATGTTAAAAATATGGTGATAATAGTTTAATATTTTATACAGAATACCACAAATTTATCTCCAAGGAAATATACAGATTATTTAAGAAAACCTATTGAAAGGTCAAATATTTTTGAAACTTTTATGTATAAATATTCCAAATGTTTCCTTCAATACATTTTTGCAGCATTCTCAATATAGTTTAAAGAATAATTTTTATTCAACACAAATAATTTTACAGGGTTGGACTAGAACAAAACATTAAAGTGAGTATAAAAGAAAACAGAATATCTCTCTTTTCGATTCCATTAACACCTGCTCCTTTCTAAATAATTTTAAGAGTATAAAAAAATTCAACAGACCATTCTGTCTAAAACAAGTAATAAGATAAAAAACGAAAGTCGAAAATCCGCTTTCATTCAGTTTTAAAATTCCAAAATCTGCAGTTCTGCACTTTTTTTATTGTGCTAATCTGATTTACCTAGAGTAGTGTGAAAACGTGAATACTGGATATTAGTTTTAGTATTTTAAACGTTTATGAAGAAGTGCAGTAGATATAGAAAGAGAGATACAATTAAATATAAACAAAACTTTAAATATGATAATAATATTTATAAAAGTAACAAAAAACTATTAACGGTTGATTGTGGTTCCAAATAATTAGATGAATTGAAATATGAGCCACTATTAATAAAGTATCCAAGTATCCGCTTAATATATATATATATATATATATATATATATATATATATATA
>JAPDSC010000142.1:0-16445 GCA_026290005.1 Latrodectus geometricus
ATTTATTTCTCAAAATACTATATATTTTAATTTTTTAACTGTTTTATAGTTTTTAAGTCATATATGTATATATTGATAAAAATATTTATTTTTACAAAAATATATAAATAAAATCATCAAAAAAATATACCGTATAAATTAATTTAACATTTTATGGTATTTTTGTAAAGATTAAAATATTTACATATAGTTCAAGTAATTAAAAATGTATATATTTTGCTTCCTGCTTCAATATGTATACTTAGGCATTATACATCTTATTTTCAACTGTAATTTATTTTTCCTCGTATGATTGATTTTTAAATAATCCTAAATTTCAATTACTACAATTTGCTTGAAAAACATATTCCTTTTAAAACTTACTTTAAACTTATTTTGTTATTTATTAATACTGTCAAATATTTTTCGCTTTTAATTTTACTGTGAAAATTATTCAAATATTATTAAAACAGGAGTAAAAAATAAATTGTGTTCAATATCAAGGTCAAAATTTATAGTTTTTATTCACAGAAACAGACTTTTAAATTATGACTTTAGTATCTTAAATTAAAAAAAGAGTTTTAGTGTATTTTATACATAAATGTAACGCAATGCATGTTACCGAATTTTAAAGAAAAAATTCTTTATTTCACGAGTATCACCAAAGCTTTCAATTACGGTGTGTACTTTATGATTCGTATTTTTATTTAAATAGTACGATTCCAAAATTTTGCTTATATAAACATTCAATTTAAATTTGATTTCTTAATTTTGAAAATAGTTTACGAAATAATTACAACTTAAAATTTTTAAATTAAAAGTATCAAAAACAATTTAATTGAAAACAAATTATTATTATTATTTTTTAATTTGTGAGAAAATAAGCATTTTTGAATATCTGTAATCAATTGAATTTAGCAACTAATTTATTTAATAAAAACTATTATCATTCTATTCATTAATTTGTTCATATTTAAAAATTTATTCATCATATTTTTTCAATAATAAAAAAATGAACCTCTATTTTATTCTCGATTGAAAGCTTTGCTATTTTAGCCCGCTTTGAAAAAAGAAATCTTCAAATAAAAAACAGAACGGTTTTTCTATTTACAGAATATTTTTCTCAAATATAAATGCTTATCGATTATCTCCAGTACATAATCTTAATAAAAATTGCAATAACCATTCTTTTCCTATCTAAGTGTTCCTAAAAACGTGAGAACATTCATCTTTTTCAAACAACCATTAGGTAAATGCTTCAGTGTGCCCTGCACCCCTCACCCGGGGTTGAACAGGAGCTTGAGTTAGGTATCGAATGTTCAATATCATGTTCCACTATGTCTGAGTGTCGATAACTTGAACTCTACAGAGGAAAAGTGGGGGGGGGAATCACAGATAGATCTCTGGTTACAATAAAATGAAGCCAGAATAAAATATTAAATAATTCTAATAGGAGTATTTTGTCTAAGAAGAGTAAACGATTATAAATTTGTGACATTGAAGTTAGAAAAGGAATATTTGAATACAAAATAAACGATAATAGAAACTGAAAATTAAAATCTTAAAACTTTTTTAATCTTTTATCACATAATTTTTAAAAAATATCCTAATTTTTTTAATCATTTTAAAAATGGAATTGTTTATAGAACATGTAAACATTTCAATAAAAATAAAATTAAAAATTTTAATTTATAATTATCATTTATAGAATACTAACTTCATATGAATTCATAAAGTGTTACGATAAGTGTTTAAAATATTTCTATTTATCAGAAACAATTTGTACACATATATTATTAATTAATGTTAGCCTCAAAATTTCAAGAAATAAATCTGAAATCAGACAGTTTTTCTTGTAAAACTATTTGAAGTAATTTGAGCAAACAAGGCAGTCAGTATCTTTAGTGATATTTGTGTTTACTAACGTACCAAAGCAATTACTCAACTTAGCTTAAAAAATTTTATGCTTTTTTCTTTTGCCTATTTTTGAAAATGAAAAATATTAAATTTGTTTTCTTTACTTTTCATTTATACTATATATTTTATTAATAGTAGTTACAGATTCAGCATTTGATTCAAGAAAATTTTTTATTTCATCTGTATTAATCATTCTAAGATCATTATTAGTTTCAAATTCACAAAGCATAAGGCTTTTATGATTAATACATAACTTTGGTGAACATTTGCAAGGAATATAGCCATTAATTACTTTCATATATAACACTACAAATTAAATAATTTGACGTAAAAATTTAAAAAGAATTTTATCTGCTCATTTTCTCACAAATAAAAATTCAAAACTTACAAATAATCAAAAATATATTTTGGGGAAAAAATTTAAAAAATTGAGTTTTATTTTTAGTATTAGTAAAGGAAATTTAGATTAAGTATGAAATAATAAGATTCTTGCTAATATCTTCTGCCCATAGTTAAAATTTTTCCTCATGGAAATTTATTTGCTTTGAGATTTTATTTGATTTTAAGTTTGTTTTGCATTTTTCAAAAAGTTGTTAATCTATTTTAAGAAATTTCTTTGATGTGACTTTTTAACCTTTAAATTTTTTAACTGTATTTATCAATTTTTAATAATTAGCTAAATATCTAGCTACATTTTTTTCCTAAGTGAATTATAACAAAAAGTTTTATTCTTATAATTCTTATATAAAAAAAAATTAATGTTAAAAAGAATTTGTGTGAAAAGATTCTTATTAAGTGAATTAAACGCAAATTTAAAGCAAGCTTACTTTCCTAGAAATATTTGTAAAAAACATATCAAATTTGGATTAAAAAAATTTAGTATATCCCCACAAAACTGAGTTATGATATTCATAAAATAACTTATGTCAATTGTTTCTATCTTAGCATTAGTTTTCCAAAATTTAAAAAGATATCCGAATTAAAATTTTTCAAATTTTAAACCATCCATAAATTTGTTTATTTATAACATGACAGTTATAAAAGAGTTATTTGAAATAATATTTTATTAAATATTAAAATTAGAATATTTAGAAATGCAAATAATATTTTTAGAAAATATCAAATGGGAATCATTTAAATAAATAGCGACTCTATAACTAAAAAAAATGGGCATAAAAATTTTATAATCTGTTCCAATTATTGAGAACAATTTATCATGTATTCCCAACTGCCTTTATTCGTGTCTTTGGCATTTTAAATATTGATGTGTATCTCCTTTAATCTAGATAAAAAATAGAAGGTAGAATTATAAATCAAGCAATAAAACTTGTATGACTCAGGAAATTAGCTCCAAAGTTTTAAACCTAAAGAGTCGTATAACATCGTACTTTTATTTGTAAGTTTAAATGTTGAAAAACATAATAATAATATGACCAGCTTTAGATTTAAATCTGTATTTGACATGCAAATTATCTTCTCGTGAATATCCATATTAGAATATGGATTCTTATATTTAGTCGGTTTCCTCCCATAAAAGTATCAGTTTCAAAGTGTAATTTGATAAGAATAGAATAAAAACAATTGACTTAAAATTAATGGAATATATGCTTAACGGGAAATTTTACATCAAAAATACTATTTTTGGACTTATATTGAAATATTTTACATTCATGGTGAATTTTGATATTTGATTCCCATTCATTGGGATTTTGTCATGTCATACAGTAAGAGATGATAAAAATCCTGATTCAATGGTTTCAAAGATAATTTATCAACCAGATGTCTTTTTCAAATTAAATGCATAAATAAAAGGAATGCTTACTCTCTTTTTCTCTAAAATTCAAAAATATGAAGGAAACATTATTTTTTTTTAAATTAACTACAATAAATTATTATAACTTTAATGCATGTAAAATTTGAAATATTTCACAAAATATTTTATACATGGTAAACATGAAAGATCTTGCCATTTTTGCTGTTGCTATTGAATTAAAGAGAATAAGTATGCAAAGTAATGTATGACTTTAATAATAGACCAATCAATTGAGAGTAAGAATGTTTGTCGTTAAGAAAGCAGATGCACAGCTCACATTCATCAATCGTAACTCGTACAGTACAGAAGAGAAATTTACATGACGAATAATCTCGTTCAGTATTGTTTGCTGTATGACTTCAAAGTGGGCTATCAGTTGTTGGATTAAATAGCTCAATATGTCAAGCATTTGGGGATAGTCCTATGAATGAACGTACAGCAAGGTATTGTTTTCACAAATTCAGACCGAGAGATTTGTTCCTCGCAATAGACGACCACAGACTTGGGATGACGAAGTCCGTCAGGCGACCACTTAAAAAAGACAATGTTCAAACGTGTGGTGAACTTGTCAGACAATTTAACATTTCCAGTGATTAGATTTTATCTGCACCTCTTAAGTAAGGCGTACAAGCTGACCAAGAGCTCCTTAAATGCTGTTGTAAGTCCGTAAGCAACAACTAGGGGCAATCTGCTTAGCATAACTTTCTCGCTATCTTAGCGTATCCCTATTCAATCGAGTGGTGATAAGTGACCACAAAGTGGATCCTGTATGACACTTCCAAACTTTCCAAAAATTAATTGTTATCACAAGATACTGTCATCACACACAATACAAGACCATCTATACATCGATATTAGAATACGCTTTGTTTCTGGAGGACTAGTTATCCAGTGGTTTACTACGAATTGCTACCAACGGGCCAAACAGTCACTGTGGACTAGTACTCGCAGCAGTATTGTAACAGATGCAGCTAACTCTGGTTAATCACAAAATTGTACTGCTCTTGGCTGGTAACGCGATGCTGAGTGTCACACGGTGACTTGATTGGGAAACTATGTGGCATCCTCCTTCTTACTCATCTGATCTTGCACCATCAGATTACAACCTCGTCCATGCCCTGGAAAAACATCTTCGTGGAAAATCCTTCTCCAATGAAGAAGGCTTACGTCAAGCAATCAAGTATATCTTTGTGTCCAAAGGTCCCAAGTTTTACCGCCAGAAGATTTTGACACAATGGGAAACATGTTGGCAGAAGGTGCTAGGTATTGATGGTGATTACTTTGGGGACTAACAATACAAGGTTACACTTTCTGTAGGTCATGTGCTTTTGTGTCTTTATTAACGGCAAGAGCTTTCTTGTTTACCACTTCGTATTTTAGAAAACACAACAAATTCCAGTTGTCAACTCTTAACTATTTTTTTCTCTTTAGTAGTTTTTTAATTCTTCTATCTATTTTTGAAAGATAAATTTCCTCCGATATCAGCAAAATGATATTATACTTAAGACACATTTTAAATTAGTTGAATAATACAAAATTCTCTTTAAAGAAATGTTAATTAATACTGTTTCTATGTCTAAATAAATACGTATAAGCCTAAATAAGTTTATAAATTTTACAAAATAATTTTGTAAAAGATTTATTTATTATTACGATACGATTAAAACATCACATGAATAACAAAGAATCATCATCAAATTTACAAATATTTAATAACGCAAATATTTTAAATTCATATTTTAAGTCACATTTTAAATTCACATGTGTGCAGTTCAGTTTCTTAAAATAATTGCTGTTATTTAACCTATCTCAATTAATTTTTTAAACAATAAATTTAATATTGTTTAACAAATTAAAGATAATATATTCTTTTAAAAATTGCCCATATTATAATCTTTTTATATCTATGCGTTTCATATGTGCACATTTTTAAAAATATTTAGTATAAGTTACAATGGTTCAGCATGCACTCAAAAAATATAAATAAGTTGCTAAATATATAATAGGCCTAGATATTTTCAAAATTAAATGCAAAACAGAAAACTATGCGCATTTAGAAAAAGATGATTAGAACTTGGCTATTTAAGTACTTGGTATTTAGAACTTGGCACTTTAATTTATGCAAGTTAAAAAAGTTTATTAAATTTTACTTTTAGTTCATTCTTTATTTTAATTGGAAACATTGATGAGAACACTTATTTAAATAATGTTACATATAGGTGTTTTTGAATACAAAACAAATGCTGTTTCCTTATAAATTAAGCATTTACATTTTCAAATGTCTGCTATTACAAAAAAGTTCCTGTATTTAATCTTATAAACTTCTACATCTTTAATTTAAGAACATTTGAAAAATTCTGCCAAAAATAAAAAGTATTTAGTCAATTTTTCATGTACATTTGAATATATTCTTACTGTTGAAATTTAAAACAAAAAAAATAAAAATACTTTTCAAGTATTCATAATAGCTTTCTACTTTAATAAAGAATGCTATCAGTTTTAGCTATAAATACGATATCTACTCACCACTTTGAAGACAGGAGTCAAAAGTGGTATCTATGGAGACAAGAATACCTCTTTCGCATCATCCATTCCCACAAACTGTGCGAAACATCATTTCCATTTAATGCCCCTGTAATCAGGTGCGTGACCCATTGAGATAAATTCTTGAAACCTCATCCATGAAATATTCACGCGCAATGTTGCGCTGTTTCCATTTCGCCATTTCTCGTGAGGTAATAAGGAATTACGGTTACGGTTCCAGGTAATTTCGGGTTATAAAGCTCGACGCTAAGTGAATGAAACTCGGTAATAGTTTCAGAGCGAATTCATTCACATTCATCAGGCAAAATTCTAAATTTTTTTAAATATTAACACAAGCTAAGCTAAGAGTGTCTCTGGATGAGATGCATACTTTATTAAACACTGAAAATAAGTTAGGATTATTCTCTCAAATGCAAAAATATGAAACATGTCCAAATTACATTATTCATCTCGGTGTTCTTTGCCTTTAAGGCAAATTAAATTTAAGAAATCTTTATCTGTATTTCAAGAATAAGCAATTATAGACTTGAGAAAATAAAAAAATACGTTATGTTGCCAAAAATTCAACCTTTTAATGTTATTAAATTAACATCTAATTTGTGTATAGGACAGAAAAAAAAAGTAGTAGGCATTTAAGTTTAGCAATAAATATCATTTTTATGATCGTATTGCTGAAGAATATTTATTGCGACACGTAAAAATGAATATTAAAACTAATTTTCATATCAGTTTAAAAGGTAAACGAAAATTCTAAGGAATGCTAAATGTTCCTGTTTGGTATTAAATAAAATTTAAATGTGTATCATTGTTTTAACATTGTTCGACACTATATCCTAAACCTTTTCCTATGTACTGAAAATTTTTTCTTTCTTTTTTTTCAAATTTTTCTTTTTAAATTTACTTTCAAATTGGCTTAAACAGAGTAAAATTCCATACATATATAGCTTCAATTTCTATATAAATTATTTTGATAAAAAAAACTTTCATTGCCCAGAAGAAAAATTAAAAATAAATAAATAAAGTGAAATTCATCTAAAGTTAGTATATAACATATTTTTTTTCCTAGTTAAAACTCAGATATAATTTTTCTAACCAACTAAAAAAACTCTAGTCTGAAAAATTTTAAATACTTCATAATGCTAAATAAAAGATATATATATATATTTTTTAAAACATTAATTTGGTTTTTTTCAAAGATAAAACGTTAATAACATCCAATGATATTTTTAGACATTTTGAAAAGGCTGAAATGTACTCACTGTATGCATAATTAAAGTTTCAATAAGTAATTATTACTAAGAATAAATTACATGGATTCGTATGTCACACCAATATTCATCTATTTTCGATGTTGCCTATGTGGGATGCATGGCTCTTTTTTACCAAGATTCTTGAAAGTATACTATTATAAGGACGAGTTTAGAAAACAATATATTTATTTTTTATGTATTTTATTATTTATTTTTAATCTATTTTGCTCCTACAGGTCTTAGAATATTGATTCATTAAACAAATTTGTTTTTTTATTCCATTTTTATTGTTCTACAAATTTCAGAACAGTATTAGAGCTAAAAGTCTGTTGTCGATTCCTATGGAACCTGAAAACTGCGCAAAAGCAATTAATGAGCTAAAAGTGTATTAATCGACCATCCCATGTTAGTGTTGGCGCAATAAAGCCATTGTAGGTGTTCTCTTGACTTCTTTTGTCTTATAAAAGTCCAGAAAGAGGTTTGGTCGGGCCATAACCTTCGCCCGTTAAATAGTTCACTTCCCCCTGCCAAAAGTGAAGTTCCCCCTCTCAAGTATACATATTTTTCTTAACTCTCTCCAAGGTGACCTTTCTTCCAAAGTCACAAAGTCACATTTGATTCGTTGGTGAGCGTATAGATCGCTCGATGGCTCGGCCAATGGGAGAATTTTCGGCACTGAAAGATCCAGAGGAAGGCAGAAGGGTGGTTTCGAAAATTTGGGGACGTTAGTCACCATGGCGACAGGAATAAATCGACGGGGAGAATATATTGCGTCCCCACCTATTTCTTGGAATCATGGGAGTAGAAGGGATGGGCCAGTTGTGTTCCGCACTATCGAAGACGTTCTTTTTTGTTTCCCTTGCGATTTCTGTTTCTTTTTTTTTTTCACCTCATCAGCCGGTCAATGCATTGAAACCGAAACCATATCACTCCCAACCCAAAATCAGTAGTCCTTTTAGCAAATGGTCCACGAGTAACTGGGCTTTATGGATTTGATGTTCGTTCATGGCATCCGCTCTTTCTAATGCTCTTATAGTATTTAAAAGAATACATGAGAGCGTGGTAGCTAAAATGCTAACGCCTGAGATTCAAAATCAAACAAATAAATCAAATATCACTTCTTAAATGATGGTATAAAAAATTAAAATATTGTTGACCATTACACAAAGTAACGTTAAAACTATTAAGTAAATCTAGAATTACTTCATGTTAATAAATATATAAATTGTAAGAAAGTTACATTTGTAAGAGATATAGCTTTAAACTATTTTATTTTTTTCGTTATATGCATTATACAACCCAGAATATTCTCATGATACTTTTAACAAAAATATTTTATGTAAATATTTTTTAAGACTAATATTAAATAAAGTTTATACTATTAATGATTAAATAATGATAATTTAAGTTGTTTTTAAGAAACTGATAAATTTATTTTTTTTTTTTGATCATGATAAAATATTAATCCAGAAAAATATATTAATCAGTTATATATTTAATATCAATGAAATTTATTAGTAATTGAAATAAATATATTGTTCAAAATAATTAAGCAGCATTAGAGATATAAATCAGGATATGTTTTGGTGGTACACTGATATATGATTTATGAATATTGTGGATTATGAGAAAAGAAAAAGAAACAATTTAATTTTTTTGACACTTCTTGGTAAACAAAATTGCATGATATTCATATGTTTACAAGCAAGCAAAAATGGGATTTATTGAATAAAAATGAGTTCTATGAAAGAATGCAGTTTCCTTTACTCAAAAGTATATTTGATTATTTCTTTCAATTGAAATCAATCAATGGAATTTTTAAGGAGAGACTAGGGATTATTCCAATCCCATCTCCAATAGATGAGAATTTCTAAAAGTGGATTAATTTGGAAGAAGATAAGTGACTTAAAATTCTTCTTCCTAGAATGTTCCAAGCATTTTCTATGTTCATGAGTGAGGAATAGGCAAACCAATCCTTCCAAGGAATCTCTCATCGAAAAGAAAATTGTTCACTAACTGAACTCAAATTGACTGGCATTATCAACCACGAGCAGAAATTCATTTCAGTATGATAATACACCATAAATAATAATAATAGGTCTGAGGATCTCATCCTGTTGTTGTTGTTTCCAATCCCTCAGAGATCTAGCTTCAGCTAGATCAAATCCATGACACCATGAACCTTAGCGAAGTCTAGCACCAGTAGTGGATTTGCGAAAACATCCACCAGAGTGAACTCCAAACAATCCAGGATGTGATCGAGGAGAGTCGGCCTCAGATTGCATTTATTGCACAATGAAAAGACTTTGTGTCCAGAGTCGAACGTCATGCATTTCAGATGCCTACTTCTGAGTCTCAAGATGGCCATTTGATCATGTCTGTCACCCCCGAAATCCAACGCATGCGCCTCGGGGTCTTACTGCTAAACCAGGGATGGGCGGGAGTGGCGAGCCAGACTTGCCTCACTTCTTTTTTCTTTATAGTGAAAAGTTCTTTGTAAGTTAGTGTGTAGTCCCCATTGGGCAACTCAAAGGATCTCATCCTTATATCATTAAGCAATTATTGTTATTTCATTGTATACTCTGCGACAGTTAACATAAGTATTAGCTCAGACCATGACACTATCTCTGTATCTCTGTGAAATCGGATGCTTTCATGTACAAATCTAAAATTATATCCAGGATTAGGAATCTTTTTCAGTTAAGGATCTACCTGTTGACAGGTGGTAAACTGACGCGAAGTCATTATTGAAAAGTATATTGACATCTCCCTTCGTCTTCATCTAATATACTTCTATGGCTATTTCATGCGGTCATCGGGGTGTTTCACAATCACCATATATTACAAGCCTACGAGAAAACAAATCTACTTGTATTTGAATAAATTCAGTTTTAACTTTTGTACTTGTATCTATCTGAATGTACTATTACAATAAAACATTCATAACGCAATTTCTTCTAACTATCAAGTTTAAGTACAAATCCTCATCTTATATTCTTGCAAGTGAATCACCTAATTACGAAATTTGATGAACATTTCCCGTTTCTAAAAACCCATTCAGTAATGAGTTGTTGAAAAAAACTCTTTATGGTTTCCCTACGATGGACTCAGTTTTAACAACATCTAAATTACCTATGTTCCTTCAGGCCAACGATTTAGATGAATATTTTTGCTAAAAATTCTCATTCAGTAATTGAAGACATTCAAGGCACATAACTCTCTTTTAATCTATTCCTACAGAAACAATGTTGCACGTTGCTTTTCACTTTATCCATAAGGTGTATTTATTATGCCATAATACGATTTACATATCTAGCTTTGTAAATTTTTTTTGTCTCTTCTATTTCATTTTCGTTAAAAAAAAAAATGTTAACTATATGCTTGTATCATATCAAATTCAAAATATCCTATTACAGTTTTGAATGGTGTATATTTATTAGGATGTTAATGTTGAACAAGAGATGTATAGAATTTGAATACTGAAGTTTTATTACGGCTGAAATGTACATACGTTTCAGACAGCATTTTTTTTCAGAGAAAGAGTTAACAATAATTACATCTAAAAATACAAAAGAATAATGGTACGATATTCACTATGATAATTAATAAAAAAAAAACTTCAGCAGTTCACTTTGTTCAAAGGCAATTTTAATAAGATTTACAAGATAAATGAGAAATTTCTTGTCATTTTCATGTTGCCATTAAAAAATTATGCAAATTAGTGTATGACATGGTTGAGACAAAGAACAGTTGAAAGTAGGAATATCAGTCATTAAGAAAGCAGGTTCACCACGCACATTCATCAATCGTATCTCGTACAGTAATGAAGAGAAATAGACACATTGGAAGAGCTCGTTTGGAGTTGTTTGGGTTACAACTTCAAAGTGGGCTTAACAGCTGCTGCATCAAGTTGCCGAATATGTCAAGCGTTTGAAGACAGTGCTGTGAATATATGTACCGCAAAGTATTGGTTTCACAAATTCAGGTCGGGAGATTTGTGCGTCTGGGATGAAGCTCCCTGTGGAAGACATTAGACTTGGATGATGAAGTACTGCAGGCAGCCATTTATGAGGACAGTAGTCAAACATGTAATGAACTTGCCAGATAATTTAACGTTTCCATTGAAAAGGTTAGACTACAACTTCATTCCGAAGATAAGACTAACAGGCTGATGAAATGAATTCCTCACACACTGTTGAAATCCGGTAAGCAACAATGAGTGGTAGTCTGTTCGTCATTGCTTTCTTGCTACAGTAGTGCATCCATATTCAATCGAGTGCTGACCAATGGTGAAACGTGGATCCTGTATGACACTCTCAAGCGTCTCAAATATTGGTTGTCACCTCAGAATGCAGTCCCAGGTAGCACAAGACCACCTATGCACCCACTAAAGAATATGTTTTGTACCTGGTGGACTAGTCTTCAAGTGGTTCACTATGAGCTGCTACCAAAGGGCGTAAATCACAAATGTGTTATGTTCTTGCCCAATGACGTGAGGACACGTGTTACGCGGGTGACATGCAATGACTTTGTTGGTAGGCTTAGTGCTATCCTCCTGACTCACCTGATCTTGCACCATCAGATACCTCTTCCATTCCCTGGAAAGCACTCATGGACTTCTTCGCGTCCAAAACAACTGAGTTTTACCATATTTGGATTGCCCAACTGGAGACATATTGACATAAGATGATGGATACCGACAGTGATTACTTCAAGGACTAAAAAAAAGGCTACACTTTCTGTAGGTCATGTTCTTTTGTGTTTATAAAAATGGCAAGATCTTTCTCGTTTACCACTTCATATTCAAGAAACAACAAATTTCATTTGTCAACACTTTGGGTCTTTAAAAATAGCAATAACTTTCTTGTTTACCTTGTAATAAATAAATTTCATAAAAGGATTATTTTATTATAGAAAGTAGAAATTGTTTTTTGAATTGATGCTCATAAAATATTATTTGGTTTTCCAAAGTTGGCAAACTTTCAAAATATCTTTTCTTTATTACATCAATTTTTTTTATCTTACTTCTTCAAGCAACTCATACTAGCTTCAACAAATAGTCGTATAGCGTGACATCAAAAGAATAAATTTACACTTTTGTGTACTTCAAATAAATTTTCTACCATTTATTCTATTTTTGAATTTTTCTTTTCAATATGCTCTCCACTCTTTCTCATGTAACAAAGAAGAAAGAGAGAAATTGGAATAAAAATAACCTTTTCATGGTGAATTTTGAAAAAAAATATATTGTTTTATTTGATTACTTCTTGTTTCTTCATTTGATGCAGAATTTTTACATTTAGCGACACGGATTTCCTAAAATGCTTCGAATTGCATGCCATGGTGTTCAATCTTAAAATTTTATGACTAGATTTAAAATTCCTGACTTACTTCAGAAGTTCCTTATGTTATAAGAAAACCACTCCTACTTTCAGGAGTGGTTTTCAGGACTACATTTCAAGTTTGCAGGATTTATTTTAGTATTGAATCACATATGATGCTTCCAAATTTGGGGCACTTGCTATCAAATTACTCGACATGCATAATAATTTTCGTTGTTTCAGCGATGAATTTGAATTCCATTACAATAAATTTAAAGTATACAATTGCACTATATTCATAAACCATTAAGTGTAAAATGGTGAGCAGATTTCAAATGCAATGTTTGGTTTTTCTTACGTATATTGTTTCCCATTCCTCAGTCGGTCTCAATTTCAAATAATTTAACACACAATTTAAGTGTTTTTAGATTTAAGTTATAAAAATATGCTCTCTATACTCCATACATTCTATACTTTTAGTTTAATAAGCACAATCTCTGGAAATATATTTTTGGAATTAACAATCATTGAATTAAAGTAATAAGCAATTTCTGCTGAGTAATAGAGTGTAAGGAGTAGATAAGATTACATAAGATAGTCAGCCTATATTTTGGCCATCGAATTGCTATTTAAAATGATGTGTAAGTTTGTACATTTAACATTGTTCTTTCAATCCATTCCATCAATTTTCTCGTTAATAATTTGATTGATGTTACTGCGAATGTTACATTTTTTCCATAGCAATACACTTTTAGTGTCATGTTTCTAACTGTCTCCAGATAATTCAGTAAACTGTATTGGATTTAAATTTTTTTGCATTTTATTTCAATCTTCAGCAGGGGAGTCCCCATGAATTTTGAAATCAAGGGAATGTATACCATTAGCTATTGTTCATGATATAATGAAGCATGCTTCAGAATATTAGTATTCAAATCCTCCATTCTTTTGTAAAAAAGAAATTATTTTATATTTGAGTTATATTATCTGTTGTCTATATGAACTATTAACAAAAATCGGTCATCATTTATTGTGGTGACTTGAATGATAATGTCGTGATTGATGGTTTTAATTCTTTATTTCTTAAAATAAATTTCACCTCAAAATGACACAAGCATTACAATTACACTAGTTAAACTTGTTTGTATTTACTTGATTTTAAATCTCCAGATAAAAAGCCAAATGATGGATTACAGGAAACGATCTTGATGTTTTCAAGTCATCATTTTTTTAAACAAAAGCTACAATGGAGTTTGGCAATTAAAAGATCTAAAAAATATACATCAGTGAAATCAGTATAAAATGTCACTTTTCTAAATTTTGATCTCATAAATGTTGATCTGCATGTGAAATTTTTGTCTTCTATATCTTAATATTGCATAAGTTATTGAATGTTTCATTCGACAACAGTTATAATGAAAACATTTGCGATATTTCATTGAAACAATTGAATTTCCATAACTTATTAAATACTTTAATTTCCTTAATATGAAATTTGTGTGGAAACTGAAGCATTACAAAAACTTTATTTTTTTATAATTTGCACAAATGATAATGATAGAAAAATTAAAATACCTGATGATATTTTAATAACATGATTTACAATAATGTAAAAACAATATATGAAAAAACAATTGTCTTATTTTTTAAGATAATGGTCTTAGAAATAATTATAAGAACATCAATTTGAAATATTTAATAAAATAAAGCATCATTTTTCTATAGTACATAAGGTTAATCAAAAATTATATTTTCCTATTTTGATTTTACTAACGAATTTTAAAATTTCAGAAGAAACTCTCATTTTTACGTTTATTAAAATCATTGCATACTACAAGAAAACCTTGAGAAATTCTATAGTTCATTAAATTTAGTTATATTGCATAATATAAATAAATATAATTCATTTAAATAAAACCAAATCTATACATTTTATTTTTTCGTAGCTTTTTATTTGCATTTAAAACAAACGTTAAATTGGAATTCTTTTTGAGAAGTTTTAAGATAAACAGCTAACATTATAATTCATCATTACAAAAAAATCCTATGACTAATTAATGACTATCCTCACAATTTGGCTTGCAAATAACATATGTATTCATTTTAAATTTTACGAGTATTGAAATTTGTGCATTATTGAGCACAAAAATTTAATTATAATATTTAAGTTTCTAAAAACAAATTTTAGAAATTTAAACATTATAATTAACTTCTTTATTATGTTTATTATAATAAGTATTTTCTCTGTGGTACAAAAATAATTATTACAAATTTTGAAAGGTAACACATATTTTAATGGAAATTTTTTACTATATTTTATTATTATCAAAACAATTATGACTCCTTTTAAAATAAAAGTAAGATGTTTCATATGAATGAATTTTAAAAACATGTATTTAAAATCACATCAACTTAATGGTAGTAAATTTACTTTGAGTTCTGTTCCAAACATTCTCCTTTGAAATCATAAAATGTGTAATGCTTCTTTAAAAAAACCTTCTTTAATTTATTAATAAATAGCATAATCTAATCTTAATGTAATCTATTCATGAGAATTCTGAGAAAGAAATAGTTTCTTACTCAAATGACAACTCAAATACATTAACTATTCTTGGCAAATTTATAGAAAAAAGATAAATTATTTCCGTACGTTTTTTATTGTTCCGTTCGAAACAGCATTTCCTGTTTACTTTACCGAAATTCTAACATATACGATACTTCTTTTAAAGTAGCAATACATCATGTCACTTTTTAATATATTACTTGCGTTTTTCCTTTTAAATAAAACATTTCTATAAAATGTTACCTAAACTTTTCTTTTTTATTCACTAAACAAAAAACTGGGAGTTTTCAGTACAATGTTTATTACCATATTGTAAAATATACATCACGAGAGTAATTATTTATATTATAAACTGGTAAAACTGAATTTGTCTAAAAAGATATAAAAATATTTATCTAGCTATTTGTTTTTGCTCATTTTATTAAAAATCTTTATTTATCCTCTCTAAATATAAGAAATTTAATATTTTCTCATTTTAACACCTCAAATAATGTGATGCTGTAAAATATATATTGCTAAATTTCCTTTTGGATTTTAATATTAAACAATTTCTGTCATAAGATTTTATTTCAAAAGTTCAAAAAATTATTATTAAATTTTTAATAACTTACTTATTTTTATTTGACTTGACATCAATATTTTTGGTACTTATGATATACTGAAATGTTTATGCTACAAAGCATAATGAAATTCCTGTTTTTAAAGTGGTAGAGAGATGAAACATTGAATATATTTGAATTGCGCTATTTTTTGCATTTTCCACAGATTTTTCTAATATATATGTACTTAATGCAATTCAATAAAGTATGTACTTTTCATAAATTTATCTTGCGTAGTAACAAAATTTTGATTTGTCAGCAATATGAAATTCCGGTATTTTTATATGTAAGCATTTCATAAATACTTCAGATAGAAAGTGAGGACAATATTTCAAATTATATGTTATTTTTGAACTTTATCTTCTCATAACAATTAAAACACATTTGTTATGAGTTTCAATTGTTTCATAAGATTAAAATTAATGATATATTTATATGATTAATTACAATGAGTTTTAATCA
>JAPDSC010000155.1:0-28537 GCA_026290005.1 Latrodectus geometricus
AATTTAGCATTAAAAACCTTTGAATTTGAAGTTTCTCCAAATATTTTTTGCAAGATAAAATTCCAGATAAGCGATGCTTCAAATATTGATATTTATTTACAGCTCTTTACAATTCACTTATTCTAAAATCCAATAAATCATAGAGCAACGAGCCTACTCTTTGAATAAATTTATGATGGAAATCTATATGCAAATAAATTAATGCATATATTGTAATATTGTATTAGCTTCATACATAATATGAAAGTGTTGAACATTTTTTATTTCATTGCTCATAATGATTCTTAATAAATAATAAAATATAAAGATAAAAAATTTGAAATCAACATAAAAACAAGCTTAAAATATCTATAGTTTATTAATGAAACAAATGAGTTATAAAACTTTTTAACGTTTCATTTGCTCTTATTAATTTTATAGCATGATTTTTAATACAGTATTATAAAGATGAAGGAAGTTAACTGTTATTAAAGCTAAGTACATTTTTCGATACTTATGATTGATTTAAAAATCTAATTCCCTTCATAATGAAACTTAAGTTGTGAATTTCAAGTTGTTTTTAATCTATCGGCAACAACAATTGTTATTTATATGCGAAAAAATTTAGCTATTCTACAAAATATATAAGTAATTTACCAATAAATAGCTAAGGACTAATTTAACAAATTTTTACTGAAAAAATTCATAATTAATTTTCTTAACTTTCAAACTTTTCTAAAGAAGTATATTAATAAACAAAATGGAAATTATAAATATTAAGATGTTATAAAGCACAGTATAGGAGTACTGTATGCATATGTAAAAGTTCTGTATATATATGCAGCATAAAAAAATCAATAAACTCTGGAGGCAAGTGAAGTGAAGCCAAATAAAAAATGTAATATAAGACTTCGTTTTGAATAATATTCTTAAAATGCATAAATACATTTAGTATAATGGAAATTCAAATGTGAATTAGTAAATGTAGATAAATATTTACCATTGTTCTAATTATTTGTTTATACATAACAATTATAACAATGGATTTTGAGAATGTAGAATATTTTCCACTCTACCCTACACCAAACGCTGTTAAAACAAACATTAGTAAAAAACTAACTTACAAATGAGCAGCATTTTTAAATCAGCATTTATCTCAAACATAATTTCGATTGAACGAAAAACATACTTTTAATGAAGTATGTCAATAAGTTGATTGGAAATTTTTAGTATTAAGATATTATACAGTGTTAAGATATTATAGGAATACTGTGCATATAACCATGTTGTAGAAAATAAATTCCAGAGACATCTCTAAAGTTTTAAAAGCGAAATGAATCGTATTACTATTTCTTTTTGAATTATACTCTGTAAATGCATTTATAAATAGGAACTTAAATGCGAATAAATATAGATAAATATTTTATTCAGCTAAATTATTGTTACTTTATTTATAACAATAATAACATTAGAGATTTTGGAATAGTTTCAAATTTAATAATGTACTCAACAAATGCTTATGAAAAATAAAATATAATATGTCAACAGAAAAAAAAAAAACTGAAATATTTTGATTTCGATTATAATTTTAAGTTGAAGTTGATAAAAATTTTTCATGGTAACTGAACTTTGTTATTATAAATGTATATAAAAAAATCAAACTTGCAAACACTTTGACTTTATGAAATAATTCTTGATAAATCAAACAATTAAACAGTTTGTTGATAAACAACACAATAAGCGGTTAAACTTCAGCTTTATTTTATTGGAATTAAGAACAAAATTGAATTAGTAATTAAGTAAAATTCTTAATAAACAGAAAAAATCAATTAAATAACTTAAAATAGGTATCCATATTTTATTTAACTTGCTAAACCATATTCTGTTAGAAATTTGGCTGCCTATATTATTCCTATTCTTACATGCCCAAGATTGTGGCAAATTATCTGTCTCTATAGGACCATAATAACCTATTATGGAATACTGGGAAAAACTTGGAACTTACAATTGGTCTAATGTAGGATTACTCAACTATTCAGTATTCGTGGCTCAGTGTTCAATCATAATTTTCATCGAGACCCAAGCTTACAATAAAATGTATACAGCAATTACGTATATTAAGTATTTTGGATTCTGTGTATTAAGTATTTTGGATTTAAATTATTTATAACTAACTTTAAAATGAGAGTAAAAGCGAGCCAACGTTAGCGAGAAACTATATCTGGCATTTTGCCTAGTGGATGGTAAACAGATGAAGCAAATGAAAGCGATGAAAATTTAAATATAATACTTGAAATGAATTCCAAGCAGGGAGATAACACTAAAAGAATATGAAAGTAAAAAAAAATATGTTAATAATTGGTAACCTAGGTGGGGCGAGTCAAATTAAAAAAAATGGGAATATATTTTTTATAACAATAAATTTGAAATAAAACAGAAACATGACTAAACAAAAGAGAAAAAAGTAATGTTTATGAAAGGGAATCCAAATGACCGATGCCGTCTCGAGCATGCGCAGAGCAAATGTTTTCTCATAGGACTTATGAATTTGTTCGACAATGCAAATTTTGATTCCAGCCACTCTCATTCAAATCGATTCTTCGATAGCTATCAAATCTATCGCGAAGGTCTATGGTATACATATTTTCGTGTTAATAGCAATTCACCATATTTAATGCAGAAGATTTATGCAGACTCATGGATAAATTTTTAAAAAGAAGTAAGCTTGGTTCCGAAAATAAAATCAAGAAAATATTCTCAAGAATACTTAAATTTTGGGTTTAAAAGCACTAAAGCAAATTAAGAAGAAAGGTCCTTGTGTATCACTTGCTCAAAAATATTGGCCGTAAACAGCATGAAACCTAATAAATTTAAACTATATTTGGAAACGCTTCAAAGTGAGTACGTCAACAAACCAAGAGAATTCTTAGAATTAAAATTAAAATCATTTAAAAAGCAAAATTCATTTTTTGGAATAAAGTAAAAAATGCTGTTTAGTGACATTATGTTTTAGTACATGCTATAACTTCAAAAATTGCTTGAATTTCAATTTTGTTTTTTATTGAACAAAAATATGGAAGAATTGTTATTATTTTGTCATCACCATAGAAAAATTAATTGGAAAAAATAACGTGACAGAAAATCTGTTTGCTGCATTTACATTCCATCAGTTACATTCTAACAGAAGTAACACTCCTATTTTCCGAATCGCGTCAATCCGAATCGCTGATTATCTGAATCGCTTTCAGAATTTCATAAGATAAACTAGACTGAAAAATGAAAAGGAGTATAATCAAAGTTTAAAAAAAGGAAAGGGAAGAGAAGGGAGAAGATGAGAATGATGTGCCACTTGAAGAATTCAGAAACATTCTTTTGGAAATTTCTGGATGTTCAGTTGTTAGCTCTGAAGATATATGAGAACGGTTTATTCCCCAGACCTTGGATTTCAAATTACAAATGATGAAAATGCAATTTTTTATAGACAATGCTTTCTAATGCTTTATAGTGTTTCACTTGATGTTGAAGCAGATACGGGACCACCACGTCTGAGGCTTTGAATGCAATTCTTCTTCAAAGCCCATTTAGTGTATAAAATTAAGTGCTTTGGACTTTAATAAATTTGTATATATTGGAATATTTTTCAATCGCATTTTTTTTAATCATTCGTATAATCCATCTTCAAGCTTCTGAAACTCATTCTTCATTTTCCAAAAACCCCAGCGGTTTATTATACCAAATAATGTGTTTTTAAGATATTTAAGCAACTTTACAATAACTTTTTTCATCACTTTCTTATTTACGTCTTTTATGATTTTTATTTTGGTTTCTAGCAATATCGCATTGCATTTGTTGAAGCTGCCATCTTGTTCAGTAGAGAAGATGCAATTCGTGTTTACATATTTGATTTGCATGTAGAAGAAAAAGCTTCACTTTGCCCTTTCTTTTATCAGAAGCCAGACAACTGGAGCTAGACAGTCTTTCCTCTCACTAAGCTGTCATATCTCATACTTGTGTGGCAATAAATAATCCTAAGCCTATCATGATAAACTTTTCGAGTAGAGAGAATGTCAAGCCACTGAAGAAGAGAAGAATATTACATTTCTACCAGTCCTCTGATCCCTGGAAGCAGAATTTTAAAGCTAACTTTTGGATAGGTACCTTCTTATTTAATATAATGGTTGTGTTGACTAGATAATTCCACACCCACCTTTTTCCATCAAAGTTGGAACGGAAGATTTGATACCTCTACCAATCTTGCAATATAATAATAATAAAATTTATCAGTTAAACATTTGAAAAAAAGGAATTATTTTTTGAAAAATACCAGATAAGAGAATTTGCTGAATTTGAGCATTGTTTTGGGATTAAATGATATTGGATGGCCATTGTTGTTGTTGGTTGAGTTTTGTGGCGCAAGGTCCAAAAAGAACAAACTGCGCCAGGAATGGCCATTATATTGGAAGCAAAATTAATAGGCCAAAATAATTGGGTATTTTAACACTGCTCGTTATAAGGGAAAGATATTAATGATGTGGGATGGTTACAACGAGATTTGACTATCTAAAAAAGTGGTTAAACTATTTTATTTCCAAATTAACATAGATTCCCTTTAATGATTTTACGTGTAAAATTAAAAAAATTTTCCCCTCCTCATTTTTATGTTATGCTTAAATTAAATAATTTGTATGAAAGTATGTTTCTATTTCATTTTAAAAGTTTTTTTTTTTCATGTGAATTCTCTTTAGCTATTTCGTATCTTGGATTTTTTTCGTCCATGCTATGAACTCATCAGTAAAAAAACAAGATGATAAAAATTTCACTTGTTTTTCATATTTTAAGCTGTGAATGTTTCGGAATAGCTTCAAATTAAAATTTAGAGATTCATTTTTCAAGTATAATACAATAAGAAATTAAGTGGATCTCTGGAATACAGAATACTAACTAACTTTACTTAAGTGTTCATCTTTATATAAAGACTAAATTTAAAATATTATTCAAAATGCTCTGATAATACGATTTAAATTTATATTAATAAGTTATTGATCATATTGTTTTTGAATTATGACAAGAACTATGATATTTGCTTATTCAAAATTTTTCTCATTTGAGGCAAAAGAGTGAGGTAATAATAAAGCATGCATTTATTATTATTATTTAACTAATGAATACTAGTAATAAATAAATAAAGAAAGTTAAGTGAGTTTAGGTATCCATGCAGAAGTATCTAATGAATGTGAATTGCTAACAATAACATAGAAACATTGGAGATTTGCTTCACTGCACATGTGTAATACACTTTCAGACATCATTAACAAGAAAACAGGGAATTGGATTCTTTTGTCACAAAAATTATTGATATTCTATAAATGTTTATATTTTTTAAATATAAACACTTTATATCAGGGTGAATTATCTTACAAATATAGTCAATCTCTAATTTGCTTTCATTAAAAATAAATATTTGATATGGGTTGTGTTCATGTTAAAATAAACATAATAAATCTCCTTTTATGATTATTAAATTATTTTTAAGCAAAGGATTTAAGTGTTTTTAAATTCAATGTGTTTTGCCTAAATCATGTTATAGCTAACTATATCTTTTCTGATAATTTAAATACCACATGCAACGGAGAATTAGGACATATTGGCAAAAACAGAATCCTCGGCACTTCCTTTCTTAAAAAGTAAAGAAAATTTTATTTAGAAAGAAGATAAAAAACATTGTTAAAGGGAACCTTCAATTATGCTTCTTTTATATTAAGAACGACCTTTTTTAATGTAACTACTTCATAAATAAATAGTTACTTCAGTATAATCTACAATTCTTCTATAAATATCGCAGTAGGTGAATTTTCTTCTGTATTGTAGATTCTTCTCTTTCTAAGTTTAAAAGGTCATTTCTGCTGAAAAATTTGATCCTGACGTTCAAAACACCCAAGTCTTTCCTTATGCCTAGAAATCTTAATATCAAGTTCCATTAATGCTATTATGTTTTAGCTCCTCAGAAAAGCTTGATGATTGATTCAAATAAACACTTTTCTACTCTCACCTATCAATGAATTAGTGAAGTACATTATTGGCAGAAAGTAAACAGGAGTTTCTGAATACCTTCTGTAGTTTGAAAACTGTACCTTAATTCACATTTATAAGCATTACAATACTTTTTAAATAATGTTTGATTAAATAGTGTTTTATGAAATTTATTAGAAATTATTATTTTAAAATTAATATAGAAGTGTTTTATTTTTCATGTTATTTAAATTTTTGGAAGTGTTATAAATTAGGGCCCATTAATTTTCGTTATATAATAGTCAATTAAACTATTCATTTCTTTTTTGAGTTTTAATAGAATTGTTTGAATTCTAATGCGTTAATTTATTGAAGATAAAATTAAGTTTATATGTTTTAACATAGATGTCAGTAAAAATTGTTTTCTATGTTACTAAATGGATCTAAATACATGTAGTCATTAAACTGAATATTTTCTTTCGAGACTGTCAGTTGTCCTTTCCAATTTGTAAAGCATATTTTAAGCCAAACTCAATAAATGTTGGAAATTGGTGGTCTTGTAAGTAACCATCCCCTTCTAACTGTACTTCAGAAACATCTCAAGAGTTCCCCTTTACTGATAAACAGATTTTGAAGGGGTAAATTGTACCGTGTGTTTGATCAGTTACTTTCTATTTCCCTAACAAATCCAAATTGAATACTTTGTTATGTAGCAGTCTGTCCAGCCATTGGCAACAAAAGACCCTATTTCATTAATTTTGATCTTTTTTCTACCCGGAATGCACTGGGAAAAAGTGCTTTTTGGATATTTTAAACCTTTAATATTATCTACATCTTTCATTGATGTCACACTTATAACAAACTGATTTCTGTTATTTACACGCTCTTATGTATATTATTATTCAGTAAACATATCTATAGCTCTTAAAATATTTTACTTATAAGCTGCAATGTATAAATATTTGTTTTTTAATTTTACTTCTCCTACTTTCATCTACAATTACTCCTTTTCATGAAATTTCTTTCAAAGCAATAGGTTTCCTTACGTTGTATCAATTAAAAGGAAACTAAAATAGTGGATTTTTAGCAAAGAGAAATGTAAAATATTAGCATAACTGTTTTTCTTTTATTTTCTTAATTTTATTAAATGTAGGTATCTTCTTGAAAGCAGTAATTATCTTGCTAAATAATGACTATATCAAGAATAAATCCTAGTAATTTTTCAGTGAAAAGTAATTTGATTTTCACAATGGGGAAAAAATTATTACGCATAAATGGCATCAATATACCGGATTCATAAATAAATAAAATTATTTATATCTTGATGACATTATCCTTTTGAAGACCTTCTGATTTACCATATAGTTTATATTCAACACACAAGTTAGAAAATTTACTAAATAACGTCTTGAAATGAGAACAAAGATTTTACTTATCAAATATGGAATGCATCTTCTAATATTTCATAAACTTTGTTAAGGAAAATTTAGAACTAAATAATGAATTAATACATTTACTCAAAATAAGGAAATAATACAGCAATTCTAGCGCGAAGTAAAACTCTTACAGAAATATTTAAAGACATAAAAATTCCTTTGACAATTTCTAACATTGTGAATTTCTAAATAATAAAAATTTCCTAATTTTAAGAAGTTCTTTAAAGCTAGAAATAACAATGACGGAAAATATTTCATTTTTATTTTGAGAACCACGTACAAAATAATATTGAATAGAGTAAATTACTTTTTCTAAATTAAACTAAAATGTATAAGATTTTGTAATATCTGATATAAATTTTAATGGAATATCCCTTAAACTTTGTCAGTACAATATTTTCTTTAGCATAAAATAGTATAAATAATAACTGAACATTTAATATACACAGATCTGTTTCTTGAATAACATCAGGAAATATTAATTTCAAGAACTAGGTAGTTTTATTTTATATTATTTTCATTACTTAACTGGGAATCCATTTACCAGATGTTGCCATTTGGCTTTGTTAGCCCAAAGAAATTTTTTCCTTTAATTGAAGCATCAGTAATATATTAACAAAGCTATAGACAGACTTTTAATCTGGATAAGGATGGATTTTACTTTTTAAAATTATAGTTTTAAAATCATTTAACAGATGGCAGCATTAAGCAACAAGATTAGAGAACTATTTTGTGTGTAAAATACATTTGAAACATAAAATATACTGTAAATATTAAAAATATTTTGTAAAAATTACAAAAATGTTGATCCTTAATTATTTATATTTTAATATAAGTATTTGGTATTTTAATCGTTATTAAAGCAAAAATTAATAAATAAAATGTAATTCTTAAGTAAGAGCCAACTAATTTAAGTCCCTTCAAAAATAGTATCTGGACATGCATATTATTGAACTATGTAACACACATTTTTATGGGGATGGATAAGATGTTAAAATTGCAAAACATAAGCACTTCGGCATTTTTTCATTTCCTGTACATTTTTATTGTTACTTTAGTACGTTTTGATTGTAAATCTTTTATGACGTTAAAAATAAGTTTCAGAATAGATTGTAATTAAAGAAAAAAATGGACAGAGCAAAATAAATCTATGTGTACATATAGAAAGATGAGTGTAGTAAGATTAAGACGAAATTAATTGGCTAAAATCCTGTTTTCGCGTACAATTATTCGTCTGACATAATCAATACGAGAAAACACTCCAAAGAAAATTGCATCGTATACTCAGAAGCACGGCATTCTTAACCTATATTTTAAAACAGAATCTCCTTTCTTATATGTACATTTTGTATGCCTGAAAATTTTCCAGATTTTACCTTGAGAATTTTGAATGCGAAAATTAAAAAAGTCAGTACAATCAAAAAAGTTTTGCAACCTTTGAAAATAGAATCCTCGAAATTTATAACATTTATTAATCTTTCTTCATCGCGTTGGTATGCGTTAATATTAAGGAAAATCACATTTATTAAAAATTGTGTGGACTGTAAATATAGTTATTTTTTACTGAATGTACTCTTAATTTATATGTTAGAATAAAATTAATTGACATTACTGCTATTTTTATGAAATTGATGTCTTTTTTTTAAAAAAAAGGAAATAAGTATTTGCTTTGCACTCATTATGAGTTATTACGCTTAAGAATATTGATTGAAAATAAGGACAACCCTTTTTAGCTATAACTAATGCTTGAAAAAACAGGATTCATTTATATTAACCATGAATTTACAGTTTCTTTTAAAACAACAAATAATTTAAGAAACAAAAGCTGTCTGAAGATAAAAAATACTTAAGGATAGATTCATAAAATTAATTTGAATGTTTGAAACTTAACATAATATAAGGTATCTTTACAATGTCATCTTGTATTGCAATCATTATAGTATCGAAGAATAATAAAGCGCTAATTAAAATCTCTTTTCGAATTTTTTTTGAAAAAACTTGTTTATGCAAGAAAGCTTAATTTATCATTTTTAAATATAAAACTGAATATTAGACATGTATATTTAGTTCAAATAACATTCTTAAATATCTTGCAGTTTCAGTATGTTATTAACTGTATTTGGAGTTTGCATGCTGTAAGGAAAACATTCTATTACTACTTTACTTAAGGACATCTTAATATGGAACTGAAAGTAATGAGACCAATGAAGATATATTCCCTCAGTACATCATACAGTGAGTGTATAAAGTATTCGTACAGTACGACAATTGATTTAAAAGAGATCCGTTCATAAAAATTATAAACATAAATTCCATTTTAATTTATTATAAATACATAATAGAACATATTTTCACTAGTTTCATGTGAAATTTACACAAACATAATTTTATACATGAATAAATATTTACAAAACTGTAACAATCCAACTTCTTGTGGTGTAAAAAGTATTCGTACACTAAAAGAAATGGAATTTTTTTTTAGCTATATTTTGTGATTGGTTTAACCATTATGATGTAGTTAATTGACGTCATCTTGTAAGTTACTTAAAAGGCTCTTCAGTGGAAATTATAATGTAGTGAAAAACTAGAAATTCTGTAATGGATCGTAAAAGTAAAGCGTCGAGTGTTTCTGAAAGAGAACTGATTTTAAAGCTCCGTAAAAATGGTAAATCGTACAACAAAATTTCTGATCTGGTTGGTAGACCCCGTTCAACTGAACAGTCAATCATAAAAAAGTTTGCTGCCACTGGAATGGTTCAAAGCAGTTCTCGTACTCTCTTTCAATCTTCCCTTAACTCTTTGCGCGGTTATTTACCGGCGCTTCATTAATTAAATTACTTTAGTTATGAACATGTGATTTTGAACATTATGCTCCTCTGCTGGTCCTCTTCAATCTGTATGTATCAAATTTACAATAATTAAATATCTTGTTGTGTATATATACATTCATTTGGCTTAGTGAAACTTTTGAACTTATAAAAAATGCTTTCAGATTTTCAGAGTTATAAACCATGTAAATTTAAACTCTTTGCTTCCCATAATTTTTTTTTCAATACAGGAATTTGCTTTTTAAAATCTGTATATTGGGTATGAGGGTTAATGTACGGGGTGGGATGATTATGGCATCTGGGTACTTCCTCAATGTAAATATTAAATAGTTAATTAATTAACAATCTAGATATTACAAGGAACTCTGGACTATCAAAAACTACTTAATTTTAATTTTCTGTTTTCTCAACTAACCTTCAATATGGAAAAAGAAAAGAACTCAACTCTTAGGAGCTCAACACCACTGGACAGTCACTTAACTCTTCCAGCAGAATTAATCAACTTCTACGACCCCAACAAAAGCAATCCTACAAAAAAGGACAAACTTTTAACGCCAATAATCAGAACTCAAGATTCCGGGACTGAAAATCCTTCACTATCTAACCTGATAGATAAAATCAGGAAAATCTTAAATTTGAAAACAAGTGACAAAACGTACATCTATCTAAAGCGAAAACTGAAGCAAATGAATTATTGGACCAGCTACAAAATTTTATTGTTTCCAAAGAAGAACCTACTCTTCCTTATCAAGTATCAAAAGATATAGAGATAAACAACCAAAAATTAGATAACCTTTCTTCCAACATCATACCTTAGCTAACAAACCAAATCGAAGAAATTAATAAATCTATTAATATGCTAAAACCCCAATTTCTCCAAAATCCATCGGTAACCAATAAAAAACCATATAGTGAAGCACTGAAAACAACTTTACTCATAATAAAGAAAACTAAAGATAAAAATTTAAATGAAACCCTTAAGTCAATCAAAACTAATATTCGTCCAGAAGGAGTATATGTAAGAAATAATCACTTTGAAATCAAATGTCAAAACCATGAAGACTCTACAGCCCTTAAAGAAACATTAGAAAAAGAAAAATTAATTGTAGAAAATAAAATTCCTGCGATGCGGAAAATCATAATCTTTAACATCTCAGACCAAACAACAGAAGAAACAATCATTAATACAATAAAAGAAGAATTAAAAATATCATCTATTGAACTCCCAATAAGTATAACGCAAATGCGATGATCACTCAATAAACCAGATGTGTGGAATGCATTTTGGAATTACCTAAATCATTGGCTCATAAATTACTAACTAATCATTTCATATATTTTTGTCTGTCAAGACATAGAGTACAAAAATTCCAAATTGTTAAACGATGTTTAAAATGTCAAGACTTCAAACACCATGCATCCACATGCCCATATCAACATAATTATTGCGGTCGCTGCTGTGAGAGGCATGAAACTCAGGATCCCCAAAATAATTCTGCATCAATTGTCATGCAGCCAACAAAAATGGAGCAAACTTTCCAACTCACCATACAACCTACAGTAAATATTGCCCATCATATCAAGATTATATTCATCAAACCCGATATCACAACTAATGTCCATCCCGAATTCAAGATACACAAATGATCAACAAATTTCATTCCTAAATTGTCACCACCACCATTCACTTAATTTAGTTCAAATTAATATTCAAAAGAGTAGGTCAGCCACAGCACAATTTACGGAGTTTTCCACTCAAATTATTTAGACATAGCTTGCATCCAAGAGCCATACGCGCAATCATTATACATAAGAGGTATCCCAACAGCTTGGAAGCAATATGCAGCCAACTTTAAATGTAATCCAAGAGCAGCCATTATCTGTAAGCCAAATTTCAACCCAATCATCCTAAAATGTCATAAAGACTTTGTAGCAATCCAATTAGATAACCAGCAAAATCCAATAATCTTTACATCTATTTACGCCTCACCTTTAGAAGATCAACAAACAACCTTAACTCTCCTCCAAGACCTATTGCATAAACATAGAGGATTAAAAATAGTAATTTATAGATAAAAAAAAATAGTAATTTAAGAATAGAGATTTTAATTCCAAAAGCACATTGTGGGGTTACCCAACAAACAACAGTAGAGGACAAATCCTTGAGGAATTTATCTCGAGTAAATCATTGAACCTAATCAACACATAATCTTGTCCACCAATGTTCACAGGCCCAATGGGCTCTAGTTGGCCTGACCTTACCCTTGCCTCAGTTGAAGTTTATAACAAGATCCAAAATTGGGAAGTTTCACAAGAAATAAGTTGTTCTGATCACAATTTTATCACCTTCTGTTTAAATGAACCTATTTCCATAGCATTTAACACTCGTTTCAAATCTCTTAATCACCAAAAGAAATTTATCAAAGCAATAAAGCCAATAATCTGCCAACTCCAGGACAAATTGCGAACTGTAACTACCAAGCAAGACTTTCACCCAAGAACTCATAACTTGCATCCACAATACTGCTAAGAGCTCATTCAATCTTAGAATTCCTAGCAAGAAAATTAACATAAGATAGTGGAACCCACAACTAAGTACATTGCGTAGTCAAACAAGAGCCCTTAGACGAAGATTCAAATCATGCACTGAGGCAAATGAAAAGGAAAACTGGCTTAAGAAGTACAAAGAAAAACAAGCTCTATATAAAAAAGAAATAATCATCACAAAAACCCAAAAGCTGGACAAATTTCTGTAGCAACAACACGAAGGAGTTCGGAACGCTACAAAAGATCGCCACAGGAAAACTATTTGTTCCTACTCAATATGAAACGTTAACTAATGCCACCTCTTCTTCACAACAGAATTCAAGTAGTATTTTTACTGAGTTACTCGCAGCCAACTTCCCACAGGACGATCCTTCTTTGGACTCTCCTCTAAATTCGGAAGTTAGAAAATTACCCTTAACAACTGAAGGAGATAATGATCCTTCCTTCACAACACCAGAAATCACACAAGTTATTAAAAACCTGAAAAATTCAAAAGCACCAGGCCCAGACGGAATCGACAATGCAATAATCAAATTACTTTACAGAACCAATAGTACTTTCCTCTTAAACTTTTATAATAAATGCCTCCACTTCCCGATTCCATTTAAAATAGGACAAGTCGTATTTTTCCTGAAGAAACAAAAGGATCCCAAAATTGCGTCTTCATACAGACCCATTTGCCTTCTGCCAACATTAGGTAAAGTGCTAGAGAAATTAATTTTTGAAAGAGTTAAGTACTACCTAAACAAGAATGATATTATTCACAACAGACAATATGGCTTTCGCTCCAAATTTTCTGCAGAGCATGCTATTGACAAAACCCTTGATTTAACTCAATGCAACAGGAAAAAAGATTGCTACAAGGCGCTCTTAAGCCTGGACATTCAAAAGGCCATCGATTCCCTATGGTGGCCTGGTCTTAAACAAGCACTTCTTAACTGTAATTTACCCCCAAACCTCACCAAATGCATCTTTAGCTTTTTGGAAGACAGAACTCTGCAAACAGTTGGAGACGCTGGGATAGTGAGTATTAATCACACAAGAGGATGCCCACAAGGCTCGATTGGTGGATCCACATTGTGGAACATCTACTTTAACGAAGTATTACAACTAAATTGACCCGATCACACAGAAATAGTTACTTTTGCAGACGATACCTTATTAGTTGTAAGTGGGACAACCAAAAAGCAACTGCAGGAAAATTGCAACACCTTCCTCACAATGTGCAAAAATTTAAAGCTAACGATTTCTGCAACAAAATCAAGAGCTATGATCTTGGGAAAAAAGAATAAGCCACTTAAAAGCAACCCAACAATACGAATTAACAATAAAAGTATCAAACAGACTAAACAAATTACCTATCTAGGCATAATCCTAGATAACAAATTATCCTTTTTTCCACACCTAAATTAGATAAAATCAAGGATCATTCCAAATGCTCAAAGAATGCGCTCCATGATCAGCCAGAAATAGGGTCTGAAAACCAAAATCACAAAAAGCATCTACCTCACAGTAATCGGCAAAATAGCCTCGTAAGGCTGTTCATCCTGGAACTTTTCCATGACGCAGAAGAAAGTGAAAATCCTCACAAGCATCCAATGTTATTTCCTACTTTTAATCACAAGGGGCTATAAAACGTCACCAACATCAGCACTCGGAGTTTTAGCTGGCATACCTCCTCTACATATTTTTATAGAAATGATCGCAATAAAATCAAAAATAATACACCTTCATCAAGATGTTGAATTAGGAAATAACATCACAGCTCATGGAGATTATGAAAAACAGATAAACAAAGACACCATTCACCCAGTAATAAAAACTAAAAGATTATTAATAGGCAACATCCCCAAAACAGCTTCCTTAATTCAACAAGTAGCTCTAACTCACACAGACTACAACTATTACACGGATGGCTCAAAGCAGGACGACGGGGTCGGCGCAGCTTTTATCCTTTTTCATGTGAACAATATCTTACACACGCAACAAATAAAAATGGCAAAGAAAAATTCTATATATCAATCAGAGACGCTAGCCGAACAAAAAGCGATCCTGCATGCCATAGAATTCAATATTTTTCCTGCAAGTATCTGGACAGACAGCCTCTCTGTCCTACTCTCTCTCCTCAACTCCCAACACAAGAGCCCAATCATAGCGGACATATAAAACATTTTATTCTCAAAATCTTCAGCTTTGCAACTAGCATGGACTAAAGCTCACGTAAGAACCCAGGGTAATGAACTGGCAGACAAAAACGCAAAAGAAGCAGCTTCAAATCAAAATCTGCCAGTAACAGAACACCCCTTACCAAAATCCCATTTGATCAGGATACTCAAAGAAAAACTTCACAAACAGTGGCAACAATTCTGGAATGATCATAACACAGGGCGATTCACTTATAAGCTCTTCCCAAAAGTATCTACTGACAGAAGCTGTGCTAATCCCTTCTTAACTTACATAATAACCAACCACGGTCCTTTTCCTTATTACTTTCATATATTTGGCAAAGGTAGATCACCACTTTGTGTCTGCGGGCAGGTAGGAACATCTCTACATTACCTGGAACAGTGTCCAATGACCAAAGACTATCATATTAAGAGAAGTTCCACACAGACTGATGAAGCTTATATAAAAAACTGCATCACTGAAAAATTTAGAAGAAGCAAACTTACGAAACTACTGAACCATCTGAACATTAAAGATCTAGAAATGTGCAAGGATCCCTTAGCTCCACGTCACCAGACTCACATAACCACTATAGACTCAGATCTAGACTCAGAATAGTGAAATTTTAACATAAATGAGCTTGGACTTTTACTCACTCTCTGTCTATATATATAACAAACCCCTCGAATTATCATATATGTATGTATATGTGTCTGTATGTTTATAAGTATGTATGTGTGTATATGTACATGTATATATGTATGAGTATATTTTAATATTTATGTGTGTGTATTTGTGTATATATATTTTTTCTTCTTTTTAAAATTCAATTTTTTATTGATCAAGAAATCTAACCTTCACTATCTTTTATTTTACTCCCTATTGAAAGTATCATTTCGTCAATGTATAATCAATATTGTATTCCAATAGTTATTTTTTACTGTCATTGTACTGTGATGTAGATTTCTACTGCACAGATAGTCTTCAGGCTTTAAGGTCCACCATTATCACCTTAATTTTATTTCAAATAAAGTCATTCGTACTAGGGTCCCTTTACTGATGATAGAGAAGTTTAAATCTGTTAACCAATTGGTAAAGTTCAGGGTTTCTCCACATCGTTATGTATGTATGTCTATTGACATCATCTGACAGACAGTTTCTGGCACGTTCATTAAAGAAGGATCCCAAAATAAGCTCTCCTATATTAACATCAGAACTGAAGAACATGGGAACAGCAGTCTCCGTAAGTACTGTTCAAAATGCATGCAGAAATGTAGGTTTCTCTGGTCGTGTTGGGAGACGAAAATTCTTTGTTAGTTAGAAGAATCGGAAGCTGCGATTGTCTTTCACCAAGCAATACGTTAACGAAAGCACAGATTTCTGGAAAAAGATTATCTTTACATAAGGAAGTAAATACAACATATTTAGATCGGATGGGAGATGAATGGTATGGAGAATGCTCAATACAGAAATGCATCCTGAGAATTTAGTGCCAACAGTGAAACATGGAGGTGGAAGTCTGCTTGTTAGGGGGTGTATGAGTGCTTCTGGGATGGGCAAATTAGTCTTTATTAAAGGCATTATGAATCATCAACTTTGTATTGACACTTTAAACAACAATTTAGGATCTAGTGCAACAAAAATCGGCTTGAATTGTGATTACGTTTTTATGCATGATAACGACCCCAAGCACACAGCCCTAAACACAAAGCTCTGAAAAAAACTAATTTCTTTAAAGTACCCAGTATTCCTCTTTAATAGAAGCTTCCTACAATTACCTTATTTTTTAATAATTTCTCGAAAATTCCCACTTTTGCTCATGTTTCATAGCTCTTAACTACCATTATTAATGTAAACATTTCATTTTTTGAATTTTTTATTTTTCAATTTTTTTCTATAGTTGAATCTAATCTTTAGGGGAAAACAATATTTATCGTGTTTTGTAGTTTTACCTTTTAATTTTTGAATGTTTCTTCTATTGTATCTTTTCTCATTTCACTGTTATCATAGCATTTACCTTTTTACTAATAAAATATAAATGCAGTAGTTAAAATTAGCTCTTTTACTCCTCTCCTATGAGAGTAGACAGAGTCCACAGTTTGATAGAGTTAAACTAGTTTTTTTTCTTATATATCTATAAAATCTCTCTTTGTAAACTGTTATGAAAAGAAGTTAGTCTGTGGAGGATCACATTATTAAGTATTTGAGAATAGCATACTTCTATATTTAAATAAATCGAAAAATAATTGATATTGACCTATAGAACATTTTTAGATTTATTAAATGTTCATCATTGAAACTGTATCAGCTGATACTATTTTTATTCCAATTTATTAATCTTTGAATTAAATCTTTGTTCCTGAACTAGCTTTTGCATTTCGTAATTATACATAAATTTATATAATCAAAATTTTTTTGCCTTTTTTATTTTTGATATCTAAAAATAGTATTATTGCGATGTTTGATAAAAATTTTATGAATCTTTTTGTTAAATGTGTTTGAATTTTTCTTTCAAATTATTTTCTAAGTTTATATAGTCCATTTATAATGTACATAACAGCTTTCATATTCTTGGGCCCTCTTGACAGATATTTTTTATTATTTTATTTTAAATTCTATGGCTAATTCAAGCTCTAAATTGCTGTATACTTTTATCACTTACTTGGAACTTTTATCGTTAACAGTATATCTCTGCTCTCTTTTTAGCATTTTCCATTCTGATGAATTTTCAAACTAAAAATTTTATATTTTAAGGTTCTTCTTTCTCATTTCTCTATTTATTACAAATAAATGGATATTAGATCAAACATACTTCCTCAAGGTAATGACTTCTTAAAAAATGCCTTTATGAGAAAGAAGACTCAAAAATTCTCGTAACATTACAAATAACTAAAATTCTAGCAGTAGAACCCAAGCAAAAACATTACGTGAAGAAAAAAATTAATCATCCCCAATTCTCTATGTTTATTAACGAAGGACAAACAAAAACTAAAAATGAAGATTTAAAAATACCAAAAGAAAATCTAAATACAATTTTCTCTCAACAAAGGAATTTTCTTAAAATTATCAAGAGTTGGAACTAAACTTTCAATTTACTTAATATTCCGTCTTAGAAAAGAAATATTCCTATATTTTTCTGATCAACCAAATTAAAATCTAGAAAATTAAGATCCATTTTAGGAAGCTTGATTTGTCAAAAACTACCACAGCAAGGCAAACTACTTTAATAGTACTTATTGCCTTTGTGATTATAACCACTTAACTGATATGTATAAAATCAACATTGTCAATCAACTGTCTTTACGAAAATGAAGAAGGAGTTAGTATATCTCCAAATAAATTTACTATATTTTTCCAAGAATTAAATACCACAGCATTAATTATTCAGCGATTACCTTAAATGTCTGGAAGAAAAATATTTTTATTGCTTCATTTAGTAGATTTCTCGCCTTCTCGTTTCTAGTTGTAATCCATTTGGAAAAGTAATTAACGTATATTTTGAGGAATTATAAACAAGAGCAAATTCAGATGTTAATTTTAACTTATTTGATAGAGTATCACAAAACAAAACATATAATCGGAATTATATGATGCTTGAGAAGATCATATTCTTGAGATGGCGTCTCCAACATTAACGGTTCACATTTTCGAAGATGGTTTATGAAAAATCAATCAACTAGTTATTTATTTCGAGTTTCTCATATCAAAATACTTATTAGGAAGGTGACTTTAGAAGCCTTCCTATATTCATGATGAAACTTTCCAACAACATAATGTTTATTTATAATCTGGTTTTAGAAACTTAAACAGAGAATATTGTAATCATTGGGAGCTCTGCACGCACATAGCAATCTCTACCACTTCTTCCAGGGCAGGATGAAGATTCACATTTCTTTTATCAAGAAATATTTTTCTCTCTATATTTAATTGGAGAAACAAAACACAGAAAATTCTTTGAAATGGATGTTATAGTCAATTGGTTTAAAACTAGTAATAAAATCTTTAAATCTGGTTACAATTTATCTCAGTTGTTCGGAAAAATCTTATTATTTTGAGAATTTCTCTGTTGATAGAAAGGCAAATTGATTTTTTATATCTTTCCTATGAAAAACATATTAATATTTCTCTGCAGTATGTAATGTGTGAAAACTATGATGTATTGTGAATGATGAGGTTAAAGAACTTAAATAGAAAATGTAAAAAAAAAAAAAAATAAATAAATAAAAGTATTCACTTCTATTTATTAGGAATGGGGTAATTAATAATGTCAAAATAAAAAAAACTGAAGACCTTAGAAGCATTTTTAAATGTTGATTTAATAAAGCTTGACTTATAGAGTTGCTCGTGATAGATCTCAAAAGTGAAATTTTTTTTAATACTTGTTTTAAAAATTTCATTAAAGTAAATTCTTTCTAAATGTTTACCAAATTTTTTTCAGAATTTAATATTTTTCTAATTTTAATAGTAAGAGATATGCAATTTTCTTTCTCAAGTATCTTTCAATAGTTTAAAGCCAATAAAATAGTGGAAATTAAGATAATTGATATAAATAGGCAATTCCACGTAATATATCTGACTAAATGAGGTCGACAGAAAAAATAGGTTCAGTGAAGAATTTGATAAAATTCACATTGCACGTGACAAATAAATTGAAGCTCATAATCGATTAATGGGATTATTTACATCCCTCGTTTTATCAGTTTTCTCTTACATAAAATATTTCGCAACGAATAAATTTGTTTACCGTGTTGTTGTCTTGTGCCAGACAGGCTAGCAATATGGAGTGCGCTGCTCCAACTGAAGAACCGTATTTGGCGTGGAGTCCGACTTCCTCAGTACACTCATGCCATAGGTAGCCGTTTATAGGGTAGGCAACCATTAACACAAAGAAAGAAAGGACAAAGACAGGAAAGGGAGAGAAAAAGTAAATCGATGCCCGAGCCAGGATTCGAACCCAGGTCTTCCCCAACCGTAGTCAGGAACGCTAACAACTAGACAGGGTGCGCGGCTTCCGCGTTTTTAAAATCATAAATAATAATATTGGTTTCCCAGTTTAAAGTTATGTAAATGATGCCACAATTTATGTTTCGACTGTTGTAAGTTTAGTTCTAAGTTACAAATTTGTGGCTACTTTTATTTTCAACCCCACTATAATGATTCAGTGCAATAATCTAGTGAAATGTGAATAAGTAAATGAATGCAAACACCAATTTTGGAGGGTATTTTTTCATTAAAATAAAAACCAGAAATCTAATTAAAAATTTTATTTAAAAGGAAAAAAATATTTTGAACATTTCAATTCTGAAACTGATTATTAAATAAACATGCTAATTATTACAAAGTGAACAAAAATGTACGATTATAGCATTTTATAACAGTAAAGACTTCAACATGTTCTATCACATATGGCCATAATCATTCTTACTCATGCTCATATATAACAATACAAATAAATTACTTTGAATCATCGAAACATTATTTTACAAGTGTCGAAACAGCTGTACCTAAGCCCAATTAGATGGAAACAGCCGGATAGGTGTTTTCATGATTTAGAAACAAGGACCACGCAGAAGATTCCCAATACTTGAACTGCCACCCCTAGATGTATATTTTCACTTCATTGCAACCTAGACCCATTTAACGTGTTCTAAGACTATTTAACGTAAACACGATGGGTTTTCGGTTAAGTTCCACTGACGAGAAAGAAGCCTTAACCAGGCCTCCGCGGTCTTTTCATCATCATACAATCATTTTTAAAATTCCTACTCATGCTCAATTTACATAAATTTCTTGGAGTTTCTTAAGGAACATTGGAAGTATTTGTCAATAAAACTTTTTGCTGCAACAACTACACTTTACTACTATTAATACTCTATAGCATTGTGCTTCTATGCAGGTTCCATACATATTAGTTCACCTATGCCACTTATTAAGAATTACAGAAATAATTACAGTTATGACTAGAAAATATCAAGAAAAGTTTACAATAAGTTGAAACTACATAACAATATTAATTTTGTAATAAAAATTAAAGATACTCAAAATATCATTTAATTATAATTTATTTTAACATTAAAAATGTCTCTAAAATCTTTTCTAAAGATGATAGTCAAGAGTTTTTAGTGGTAATTTTAATATTAATCTTGAAGTGGCCTTCATTCATTTAATCGATAATATTTTTCATCTTCATTCATAAAAAGGTAAAAATTAGAAATATCAATATTTTCTTAAAGGCCTATCCAAATATATCTATAAGCTTAAGATTGTCTAAATCTATCTGTATATATATATATATATATACAGAGAGAGAGAGAATATTGAAAATTCTTAGAATATTTGTATTCCAAATATTCATTCATAAATTTTTTATAATACATAGGTGAGAATTAATGATGTAAATTCAGAGATTGATCAAAACTCCATAAAAATTTTAATGGCCCATTAAACTTATGTATATATAAATAGAGAGCAAAAATTATTTCAAAATTTTGAGAATTCTGCAATGTTTAAAAATACCTGTTGCTTAAATTGCATTGCAATTAAAAACAGTTCAATATACCAATAAGTACAATTAAAGTGAACAATTTATTTAAAATGAATTAGTTAATTTTGCTTAAATTCTAAATCTTTTCTACTGTTTAATCTAAGTTTTGTAAAGTACTAAAATTCTGAAAAATTTTTATCAAATATATTAATACAAATACTACTGCTTATCTGATGAATATATTAATTTATTTCCGAAGTGAAATATGTATTCTGCCACTAAATTATTAAAACATTTTTTAATTTATTAAAATATTTTTTGATTAAAAATTATATGTAGTTTCATCTTCATATATAAATATAAATTTTTAGAAGATTATAATGAATGTAAAGTGAGTTCCCGAAAAAATATTGTTTACGCTTTACAAAAAAAAATAAAAAAATAAAAAAAATCATTTATGTTCATAAAATCAGATATAGTGTGTATAATAAATTTGTATTATTACATCAAACTTCATTCATAACATATTTTTGGTAACACACTTATATAATTATCTCAAATTATCTTCTTGTAACACACTTATACAGTATTCAATTAAAACTATACATTATTTTACAATATTCATTATTTTTTATACATATCATCATTAAAATAGTCCAAACATGCTAATCACAGCTTGAATTAAACTCACAATCAATATAATAATTACTTTCAAACATGTTAATAAAATACAAATAATTTTAGTTCATGATGATCAAAAATTTGAATTATAAATTTTTACATCCAGTTCTCAGTGTTCTCTTATAAAGCAACAATATATTAATAACAATGGCTTCATTTTCATAATTGACATTTAAATCAATATTGGAATGGATAATATACATCAATAAGCTTCAAAAACATTTTGCATAACATTTTTATTTACTACGAGGCACATTTCGTAAGCATACCTTAAATAAAGTAAAAATAAATATTGCTTTTAATTTCCAGGGTAAAATATAGGCATATATTACTCTAGAAGAGCAAGCCTAAATTTTAATTAGCTTTATATACAAATATTCAAGCATTTTGAAAACTTAAAAATAAATATTTCACAAAAAAAGATTTGATTGAAATTTACGTAGATAAGATTCTATTATCTTTTTAAAGTGGGGTGAAATGCGGACATATTTTAAGTGAACAACACCTTTTTATTACAACTAATTTATATATTGCATTACAGATATAATGTATTCTTTGATATTATTTGATAATTATGAAAAGCATGTAAAAGAATATCATATTCTTTATCTGCTTATTTATTTTTTATCTACATATTCTGATCTATTTTTTTTTACCGTAGACAGGAAATTTAAACTGAAATTTTATATTAATTCAATTTTATAAATTACATCAAATTATTTTAATTTATTTAAAAGAATTATTGTAAGTTGCTAGTTAAAATCAATTAATCAAGTCATTGGAAATTTTGAACATTTTGGAAATATATTCTGAATACATATATAATAACATTTAACCATTTGTAATGGTTATTGACAAAAGTAAATTATACTTCATTTAAGTAATATTTAGATAAAACAGTTAGTATTTCCGGTTTGTAGGATTGTCGTTCAATAATTTAAATCGCATTTCCTTAACGGTTTAACATTAAAGAATTGTGCTGGAAAAAGATTTAAGCATCATAAAGACTATAATTGTAGATAAATGTTGATTGTATAAAGAATTATGCATTCTTTTACAAGAAGAATTTTGTTTTCAAGATTATATATTACATGAAATTTGCTGAAGCTTTTAATGAGCCTTTTGTTAAAGAAAAATAATGCTTACATATTTTATTATGCTTATTGAAATTTACAAATTTTATAAAAAATTTAAAAAAAACATTGCTAAGGCAAACTGTATCACACTACAGTACAGCAAGGAGATAAATATCAAACACATATTAATTTACAATTTTAAGAGATAGACGTCCTTTTCTAAAATGTATATAATTATCAATTGATAAGTATCACGGTTGTCATTAGTAATTTCTTTCGACAAAAAAGGCACTTGCATTAAAGGATTCCCTCGCAGCTAACATTAAATATTTTTCGCATTGAACGAAAACTAATTTTATTCAATGTTTTTTTATATTTTCTAAAATATATTTTGAAATTTTAAAAAATATATAAGTTAATAGAAAAAATTCAGTAATGAAATTAATAGATTACTAAATTTATAAAATTTCGAAATAACTTTAAAATAGTTTTTATATGCATTCAGTCTTCAAGAAATTCACTATTTCTTGAAGAACATGCAAAGATTACCAAAGTATATGATAATGAAAAATTTTAAAAGAAAGAATTTTCTAACATTTTAGAAATATCATTTTGTTAACACAATCTTTAAATATTAATTCTTAAAGAGAATGATAATTCATAAACAAGATAAAGATGTTATCTAGGCTTTCAGACTTACTTGAAAATAACTATTATTTACTAACTAGTGTGAATCAAAGAGTAAATAATAAGACACGTCACATTCAACATCGTGCTACAAATCTGATTCAAACTTAAGAAAAAGATAGTATTGTAAACATCGATAAAGTTAAAGTAATTAGAAACAATCAATGAAACAATCAATTTTTAAGCAATGAAAATCAAATTGATTGCAATTATTATAAGTAGTTCTTTCTCCAAGTTATCTTGAATATGAACTACAAGCATAGAGTTCCAAAAGTGTCTGCCACAACTTATTTACCTACCTAGACAAAAATATATCGTTACAAATGGGTGTACTATTTTTAAATCTTGAAGCAAATAGACTGTTTCATCTTTCACAGAAAATGGCACGTTAGAGAATTTTATATTACATTAGCAAGCATCATTTCATATTATCGTATGTAATATAAATATGTACTATTTAGAAATTCTAGACCATATTTGTTTACCAATAAATTACAAGAATTCAAAATAAATTTGAGAGAAGAAAGTAAACTCAAAAGGAAAATGTGCGGGAATATTTAATCAAAATGCTTTTTAAAGATTGTAAATTATTTACAATAACCATAAATTATATTTACAACTAAAAAAGTACATAACGAAAAAAAAATGAAAAATAATACTTTTTTTTTTACTTTATTAAAAAAGATCAAAATAGAACATAAGTGAATAAAGTATATTGTTCCAATAACTAAGCCTCATAAAGGCTTAATGTCTTATGTATATTTTCTGAAAGGAGTTTATTATATTCGCGTATGGCAAGTACATCACGTATCACTCTCTTTGAATGTGATTTCGAAGTATCAATGTCATCTGGAATTTTCGGAAAAATGTTGTCTATGGTATCATTACTGTTTGCTATTAAGTTTTGTATTAATTCAAAACTTTCCATCAGTTGAATTAGTTTTATCTTAGAATCTTCTAAGGATTCCTTGAAACTTTCGAACTTTCCCTCAGGTACTTCGTTTATCATTTGGTTTATAACCACATAATACTTTTTCAAGTAATTGATGATTTCGTAGAAATCTTTCTCCGTCTAAAAAATAAAATGACATTTAGTTTAGATAATTTTTCATCAATAATTTTTCATATTAATGATGGATAAGATTTTAGGAATGTGTTGAAATGTGGTGAATATTTTAGCCTTAAAAACTCCTAGGATATTTACAAATAATCTTGATTCTTTTCTCTAAATATTGAAATATGTCAAGCAATAATTTTATTTATTTTTTTACACGTCAGTTGTTAATATATTATTGATACTATATTCTGAAAATCAGAATATACTAACAATGTAACCCATTACTATTTCGAAATAAATGAAACAATGATATTGATATTCTTGTAGAATCATTTATTTCGATATCGAAGAAGGGGGGGGGGACTCAAACCTTTTTTGTGAGAGGAGTTACAATTTTTATGAGTAAGGGTCAATAAACTGGGGATTTGTAGGTGTTTTTGCTTTGGTGTCTTAAGAATAGCTGAGATCTTTTAGTTATAACATGCTTACTGATGGAAAACCTCATCCCAGCCAATATTTAAAAGAATAATGATACACGATAAAGGTTTTGTTAAAATTGAAAAATTCAAGAAATTGTGTATAAAATGTGAGCAAAAGCACAAATATTCCCTAGACATAAAACTTTTAATGGATATCATGTAGGAAACGAAAAGAGCACTTATCAACGTTTAACAATTAAAATAAAGGCTTTCCAAGTAAATCTCTCACTTTAATAAATTAAGAGATTATTAACCAAGCGAGAACATTTGTCATAATTTCCTTCAGGACCTTCATATGAAATGAAAAATTCTACAGTTGATTTCAGGATTCAATGCGAGTTTTAAAAAAACAACTGTATTGGGCAAAAACAAGAGCAATCATAATGAATATTTTTGAACTAAGCTGCCAATTTTGATAGAATTATTCTTTAACCTTCAAAGTTGATGTTTCCAGCACTTTTAAGTATTTAGTATATTGTAAAATAAAAGAGAAAGAGATGGAAAAAATTTATAAAATCAGTCTTAATGCTTCGTGAAAAACATAGCTTACTAATTATTCAACCATTATTAATCTACCATTATTAAATAAAGGGGGGGGGGGAGTGTTGATGAAATTCTTATGCTTTCACAGTAAACACGAAAGAAATATAAAACTATATTTCGGAGGAGAACTAATATGGCTCATTCTTGTACTAAGAATTTAAAGACTTTCATAAAATGATTCATGAACTTTTAGATGGTAGTTTCTCTGTTCATTCACATAAAGGAAATTTTATTTGTAATGACTAAACAAATGCTCATACAACTCATTCTATCCATGTTTCTAAATAAATGATGCTCTACATATTAGTGATCGACTTTACATTCCACTTAACATTGATAAACTTATTATGTCATTTTGTGTGTAAGACTTTTAATTCTTTTAAAGCAAAATACTTACATTTGGAGTTAAGGGGGGGTCAGGAATTTGCAGAAAATCATGTGGTTGAAGCGATTCAAGGCTATTAATCTCTATTTTGTACATCTTATAAAGCTATAAAAGAAAGATAATACTTCATTATTTTAGAAAGCATAGGTCATGAATAATATGCAGTATTCACATATTTACTACATAAATTCACTGTTGATAAAATATGCAAGCAATGATATTTATTAAACACACACACATAAATACAATAATAGATGTTAAAAAAATAGTTTTTCATTTAAATTAAATTGGTATTATTTTAATGACGAACGAAATTGTGAATTGATTAACTGGTATATAAGAATATTAATTATAATATGAATATTAACTGCTAACATTTGTTTTCTGTGATAATTTATGTAACTTCAAAAACCTATAGTAAGTTATCGAATGAGTACGAGTAAATTAGAATCTATTTCATAACAGAAAACATGATAATTATTATTTAATCAATAAACTGTATATATATATATATATATATATATATAATACACAGACTTCTGAACTTAAATTATTCTAAATTATAGAAAATATCAAAAGTTAATTTTGTATGTAGTAATTTACTTTTAATCAATATATATTCATTTAATGAACATTTTCTTAAATTTTAATTATATTAATTGTTATTCCATTTTTTAAATAAAATTTTAACTACTGTTATTCTAATTTTTAATCTGCTTGTCACCCATGTTGCAAAAAACCAGGAAACCCAAGAGATAATATAATAAAATTTATTTTGTAAATAACATGTTGATCAAGTATCAAATGATTAAATTAATAGACTTCTGTGAAGTGTGGTTCCTACCAAAATCAGTAGCCAGAGTAGCTACCATTGTTAAAGATCACTACTGTTACACGCCTCGGTATTGATTCAAAGAGACTTTGGATGTGTTCTTTGGATACAGCAGACCAAGCAGCTTTCAAACGTTGAAAAAGTTGATCTGTTGTAGCAGCTGGGAATATAGTCTGGGTCAGTCGTTGAGCAATCATGGACCAAAATGTTTTCTATCGGCGAAAGATCCAGAGAGCAAGCAGGCCAGGGAAGCAATTCTAGTAATTGGAGAAGAACCTTTGGACAATGCGTGTTACTTGTGGTCGTTCATTATTCTGTTGAAATATGGCTGTGGGCAAGATCTGAAGGTAAAGAAAGACAACTGGCTCCAACACCTCGGAAATGTAGAGCTGGCTGTTTAAAGTACCTGCAATGAGTACTAGAAGAGTGCGATAGTGATATCCAATACCGAGTCATACTCTAGTACCAGGTGCAGGACCAGTGTGATGGTGCACAAACCAGCATCCTCTCACCATGGTGTCTCGAGACTCGAATGCGACCATCGTAGTGTTCCAGACAGAAGTGTGACACGTCAATAAAACAATTTCATTCCATTTTGCCATCCACATCGTTCTTTCAATATACCATTGGCGGTGGAGACGTATATGGTTCTGCGTCAAGGGTAGATGAAGCAATGGACGTCTTGCGGACAGAACACTCTGATGTAAACGGCGTCAAATGGTACGTGCAGACACTTGATGATGCATTACAGACTGAATGTGCTGTGCTATGGTTCGTGATGTGGCTGAGCGATTAGTCACTGCCATGCACACAATTTGCTTGTCATCACGTTAAGGGGTGCATTGAGGTGGATGCGATCGAATTACATATCCGCAATACAGTTGTTTGATTTCCTATTATTAATTAAATAATTTTAGTAGAAAATACAAGGACTAGTAAACTATAACTAGGCTTCTAATATTATACAATATAATATTGAATGAGTACTTTCATGGTACTGCGAAAATTGTAATTTTATCGTGATACTTTAAATAAACAATTATTTGAACATTATCGAAATAAAACATGTATTTAAGCATAAGTATTAGGACTTGTCTCTAGAAATGATCCACCTATCATTGCAGAAACTTCCAGAGCACGCGCGCTTTCTCCATTTATTTAGTATATTTCTTTTTCCCTCAATGTGAATCAACAAACCCACATTAAAGTTCAAACAATTGTTAAATAAACATTCCTTTAATGAACAATGATAATTCATTCCATGAATATGAGAAATATTCACTCCCAAAAGGTAGTGAATATTTTTCATATTCAATGAGATAAACTGGTGTCGTAACAGGATCCACGA